>CAJPEV010002973.1:10179-36392 GCA_905338385.1 Darwinula stevensoni | reverse complement strand
CTGCAGTGTGGTTTCTACATGGCAGATACCTCGTACACTTGTTTCACTTCCAACTTCATTTGGACCCCCAGGTAGACTTCATCGTCTGACGATAGCATCAATAGATGGCTTCCAAGCGCACCCTTTTCCATGTAACATTCGAATCATGGTAGCAAGGGCTTCAATCAGTAGCGCGGTGAGGAACGGAGGAGAGTAGAGGCTGAAGTTTCCTTCCCTCCTTGTCAACCAAATTTTGGTCGACATGCGTCCATCTCCCGCCTGGAATGAGAAATTAAAGAAACTCTGTTCCTCTCGGTTCCCTCTGGCCTTCTCCAGCCTGCCCTCCCCTTTCGCGAAATCCTAACTTGGGTTAAATAAATTTTATTTGTGAAAAATACAATCGATGGCATTTTTTAAAGTTTAATTACAAATATTTTACATGCGAGGTGATTGACCAAAGATTTTTCCGAGGCCCCCCCCCCCGGAAAAAAAACACCAGTTCTGGGGTTTTCGACCCTTTCATCAGGTCACAAACCGTTATTGATATCGACTTCTCGTGTGTAGGACTTGATTCTGAACCGACGATACTTACTTCGGGACTCGCTAACGTTAGGCTTAGGCCTAACCTACAGACTGTCCTCAGGTCGAGCTTTGGCTAACATCTGCCGTTCAAACGAATCTCACCTTTCCACGTGCAGGCCACGTAGGTCTAAAGGGGTCAGGATTGGGCTTAGGATTAGGATTGGGATTTACGAGACATCTCGGTGAGATCGATCATGGACCTATTCTCACATCGGCGAAACCATTTCAGCCAGAACGCATAAAGTCCAGCCCTTCTCGAGTCCCCACCTCGACGAGGTCTGTTGACGGACTGCCTCCAGAATCCGCATGCGTGCTGGACCCCATCCGGTTCATCCAGTGATGACTGAAATCGAGATCTCCATGTCCCCGACCCCATCAATAGGCCGTATAAAGACCCATGCAGTGATTCCGAAACAGAAGCCATCGTGAATCTAATGCAACTCTAGCCCGACATCCGGCAACCCTGGGGAACGCGACTGGAGCCCGCGCGCTAAGCTTAAATGAGCTCTTTCACTTTTCAATGCGAATTTGTTCATCGTGAACAACGAAAGGAGCACCTATCGTGCTCTACAGGTCCAGTCTTTTTACTGGGTTATCTCATTCAAAATTCTCCAGGAATGGTTACCCAGTCGGGGGGAAATGAAAATTGGAATGATATTGACATCTTCATGAAGCAAGATTCAATATTCTCCGCAACTCCGAGAATATGGAGCTTCAAATTTGCTGGAGCGATTCTGTGTTGGTAGCGTTAGAAGCTTTCCCGATTTCGTCCTTCCAGATGCTCTCGGAGAGGAAAACGAAGAGGTCAACTCCAGACGGGAGAAGGGTTCAAGAAACGGAGCGACTCCATTTCTTCTCGGTCGATTTACACTCAAGGCATTGGGACGAATCGCATCGGCGACCAATGACCGAAATTCAGCAAATGTGACGTCCCGATGACGTCACGTGACGTCAGAGCATGACATCCTCGAGAGCTTGGAAGCCCGCCACGTGCTCGCGTGGAGATTCCGCCCCTTTCTGATGGGTTGGAGGCTTCCATCGGAAGGCGAATGGGTGAAGGCGGATTGCTGCAGCGAGGTGATGCTTCAGGCCGAGAGGAGGTCTATTCGCGAGTTAATTGCAAGGCCTAGTCTTTCGCTTTAGGAAGCGTTTTTATGCGTAGGTCCAAAGTTGAATCGGGACAGGCAGGAAAGCTTCCTGAACACGCCTTGGGATGCTAAATGTTTGGCCTATCGTTTCCTCGGCCTGGACAAACGGATGACTTTTCCCATTCATTGTCTTTTTATCTTAGAGTGCAGAGATTTTGTTGCCAAGCGATCGTCTTCGCTGGGATCTCGCGAGGCAACAGTTTCTCAATGTTCTCCGTGGGATTTTCGTTTCATGAAGTGGGGGTGACACACTCGGGTTTCGTAGTGGCAGTTCTCTCTGCGCACCGAAGGCGATTCATGAGGTGCCTAGCCTAATCATTTGACATCTTAAAGATCAGTTTTGCTTGGAGCATCGTCATTTTTGCATGGGATTCAGTGGTGTTTCCATCTTTGATCTGCAAGTTTGGTTCATTCAAAAGCATCAGCTGCTCATGAATTAGCATCAAGGGTACAAAGATTGAGGCTTAATTTCTGTGCCTTTTACCTCTTGACTATTAATAGTTTCAGTGACTGTGTCTCAAAGTTTACGACGTGGTTCATCAGTCAAGTAATCATGCTAATTTTTTGCTTTTTGCAAATGCTTTTTTTTTTCTGCAACAGAGCTATTTCTTTTACAGGTGGCATTGATATTCCTTAGTGACACATTGATGATCAGTAGAACCACCTCTACTTCTTCCTTTGAAGTCTGACTGCCATTGAAAGCATAAGCAGCCCTTGTGCCAGCAGCCTACCCTAAATTAAAGGACTCTTGACCTCGACATGTAGTATCCCAATTGGCGTTATTGCCTCTTGATACCACTAAACAACCTTGGACCTTGAAACTTGAATGAGAGAGACACAATTGTAACAAGAGAATGAGAAGAGGGAATTTTGTGCCAAAGCAGGCCTTCAAGTGTTACCTACTTATCCTATTTTGTTCCTTCCCCCCCGAAAGGCCTATTTTGTCTGATTTGCCTGCCTCCCTTTGTCATTTTGTATGCACAATTGAATGAAATACTCTTCTTGAAGGATGAAGATGCAGTCTCTGAATTAAATTGCTCCTAAATATTGCACATTACAATGTGTAAGATTGTTTTGTTCTATGCCAGATTTGCAGTTGTTCTCAAATGATCTCAGACAGATAATGTTTCCTTTAACCTACTTGAGGAGCTACAAGGTGCCACCTATTCACTATCTTGTGCATTTTTGCAGATTGCAGGTGCACTTAGGCTCTCGGGAGGTCATCGTGGCATCGAAGCCGACCGTGTGACGTCCGAGGCTTTTGCACGGGCCTCGGCCTTCCTTCCGGATCTACGGCCTTCCGGATCCATGGCCTTCCGGATCCATGGCCTTCCGGATCCATGGCCTTCCGGATCCACGACCGCACTGGCTCACGTGTTGATGAGGAAGGAGAAGGACATCCCATCCCTCTGATCCCTTATGGTAATTTAAGAGATGATATCTTCATGAGATATCTCATAAAATGCCTTCCATTGGATTCCATTGATGGTTCCTTCCTTCCATTGGCAGTACTAGTATAAATAGAGGTTAGATCCCATCTAAAGACAAATTTTTCTGAAATTTGAGATGTGCATAACCTCAAGTCCTGTTCATATTGATAATCTTCTCATTTGTGGATACTGTTTGTAATTCTAATTGTCCAAGGCCCTTTTAAGGAGCAGAAACAAATTTACAAAGAGCGTGAAATCAGGATGCCTTTGGGATGGACTGGCAAACCCTTCTTTTTGGAGAATTTCCATGGTCCTAACATTTCTTATGGGTATTCTGAGTTGAAAACACCCATGAATGTGCTGGTTAACCCCAAGCCTGACATTGAGAAGTGCTTGCTGTTGTTCATGATGAGGAACAGGGGAGTTATTAGATTATATGTGAGTTATACTCCTCTGCAATGGGATGGTGTAAGAGGAAGTGATTTGGGGATGGTAAAATATCAACCTTAATGCAGAGGAGATTCAAAAATGTTTAGGCCGGGCCAGGGCAATTGTTTTGTTTGGCGAGGATGTGTTTTTTTAATGCCATCGTGAACCAATCCAAGGCCAAATACTCAAGACACTGGCCTGTGGAGAGGCTTGGTCTGTAGCATTCCTAAATTCCCAGAACTCTGAATGTCAATCTTCTTCTCACTCATAACAGATCTAAAATCATCTCTCATCTGTAAACACTACCATGCTATGGCCTCACCCTCCTGCAATGAAATACTTGCTGCAAGAACAGGAAGCTAGCCTTGACAACTGCATTTGTGTTTTCTTGACATGCAAGTTTCATTCTGTCTTTTCTGTTGTTGAGATCAAGCTTAGGCCTACATCGAGACCCTGCGATGATGGAGTGCAGGAAGAGTATGCATGATTTTTGCCATGAAAGTTTTTCTTCAGCCGAGGTATTCCATTTCCAGCTTGGCATTTTGTTTTTTCTGTTGATAATTCTGCATTTCTTTGCTCTAGACTGTTGAATTGCACGCAGCCATCTTCTACTATGGCATGTGGGATTCATCTCGGAGAATCGACTTCCGTCCGGCTCTGTACCGGTCGTGCTGCATTTTCTAAGACAGGAGTGGATTAATGTCTGTTCCATTATGGGTCAGGGTGTTTTAAGAGTCCTGCTGGATGACAGCTATCAAAGGCCAGGGTACTCTTTTTCCATATTTATCATTGTGCTCCTGTGATGGGCTTTTTGCCCGAAACCGCTCGTGAGTCCCATTCCCTGCACTACAAGCCTCATCAGATGACCGAAACGTTGCGGTTATGTGCAGTTGGTAAAATGAGAATTTGTGAACATTTCGGTGTCTGAACCGAGTGGATCGATCTCTGTGCAGGTTTTGAGCAGTTATACTCGGAGAAAAGGAATTCTCGGAATCCAAGGAGCAGTCACCTGATGGAGCCGAAGGACTCCGCTCGTGACCCCAACTTCATCTGATGCTTCTCCATGCATGATCCTGCTCTACTTCCATCCCAGATACCTGTTAGTTGTTCAGTTCCTCTTCCCACCATGAATCCATAACTCTAATTTAACCTGCAAACTCTTGCAAGAAAGAGTATCAAAAGGCTTTCAGTGTCAAAGTAGATTGTGCCTATGGAATTCCCTTAATCTTTCCTTAACCCTTAATTACTCGCGCTGGTGTATTTCATACACCATTCGCATGAGATGTTCTTCTTGCAATGACTTTGTCTGCAAAGAACATTCAAAAACTGATGTGAAATGTGATACATGTGCACATCCTACAACGGACGAAAGTAACTAGAGCAGAACTGGCTGGGTTTGTATGTAATTTCATACCATATTACTGAATAAATACTGTCTATATACACTGGTGTATAAAGTACACTGTGTGAGTAGTTATGACATGAGACAGGGTGTGAGTAGTTGAGTGTTAATCAGTCACCCATTCATAAAATCTGAGCTATTTGATGAGACACTTTAGTTGCCTCCTGCATCTTTGCTGATGAAGGAAGCCTCTCTCAGGAAATTCTTAGATGTTGGGTGCTCTCTTTGATCTTCCCTGGAATATATATCAGAAGCAACAGAAGTGTGCAAGCCACAACTTAGTGTAATAGTCCCTAAATGAAAGAGTATCTTCATGTATGAAACAAATGCTGTACTGAAATGTAAAAAATGAAAAGGTCTAATATAGATTTTCCCATGCTTCCATGTGTATCCTTGCACATAGCATCATGCAGTGTCAGTCAAAGGCCATGTGTGCCTTTTCATTGTATATTACTCATGACTGATTGGATTTCAATGTAGCTAAGATCATTTACAAGTTGAGAAGTTTTTCTATATGACACTCATTTTATTTTAAGCAAGAGCATATCAAGGTTGTGAGCTTTAGATACACAACATGTTGCTTGACTAATGCTGAGTTATTGTAGTCTTTGCTGTTGTGGGCTGTGTCAACATTTAGAGTGATAGATAAATCAATCCAGCTTGCCATTTCAAAGTTTTCTTCAGAGCTATCAATTCATTGACCTCCAGAGTAAGGCAGGACTGTTATTTTCCCATTTTGTCATTTTCAAATTGATTCAGTCAACATATGGCTGAATGTTTCTTAGTCAAATCATTTTCAGGCTTCATATTTCATATATTCTTGTTCATATTTAAAATCATATTTTGGAATGCTTTTCCATCCCGTTTGTGTATCAGGCAGATTTTGTGCCCCATGCAGTTATGCTTTATGCAAGGAATTGAAATGGTAGATGGTCCATGATCCTGCTCACTTAAATGCCCTCATGCCCTGAAGATAATTTAGAGAGTGGTAATTTATTGTATACTAATTACATGCACTTGTGTATGTAATTAATGTATTGGTGTCATTATTGATCAATCAAGGCATCAATGGCTCTAAATCACCTTCATGGTGACCACACCTTCCCCAACCCTGATGATGAATGAGAGATGATGGAAACTAGAAGGAAGTTCATGTTTCCTTTGAGGAAGAAAGTAATGCAAGTCCACCCAATTAGGGGAAGTTGGCAGGCTGAGAGAAGATGGCTAGAACAAATAATTTCATGTGTGCAAGTAATGTGTCAGTGAACCAAGAAGCTGTACAGAGCTCTGAAAATGGTATGGAGGGAACAAATGCAGAGGGAAGGACACTGGAGCAAGATGATCCATGGAGGCACTTCGGAAAAGCTTTCACTTCCCTTCCCCCCCATACCTGCACCAGCTCCTACCCCACTTTCTGCATGGAACTGGGGAGCAGTGCAGAGCATACCCAGTGTGATGCATGAATCAACTCATGCCCTGTTCCAAAACGAACTGCTTCCTTTCCATTCTGTTACTCATCATATCTTATTTACATATATTTTTGGAGAAGCATCGATACACCATCGATGATGCAAGCTAATGCGCTCATGTTTACAAAACTACCATAGTAATTTTAAGTCAAACAAGAGATACAATTGCATGCATTAACAGTCAGTATGTTTGTGACATGTATAGTAGGAACACAAGGAAGGTTTCATTCAGAGGCCAATGCATCTCAAAGCAATTGCTTCTGACTTAGTATTCATTCTCCTTGGACAAAAGGAGAAGTCATTCTGTGACTGGAGAGAGATTGCAGCTGGACAGTCAGCCAAGGATTTTAGGTTGCTAGATTGATAGATGTTCCTAGTTTCACCATTTTTGGAGAGATTGTTTTTAAAGGACCTTGATGACTCTTTTTTTTTTGGCAAATGGTTCACAATGTTTTACACACATGTTATTGTAATATTTTTGTAATTTTTTATACTATTTCATACCAACATTTTTAATCTACATATTAGTGAGGTATCAAGGCACACTAGTGACTCCTTGATTGCTTCAGGCATCTCTGCATTTGCTTCTACTTCTCTGGATTGACAATTTCTTTTGAAGGTGGTGACAGTTTTCCAATCGGATCATCTAACAGCAGTCAATCTCAAGATCCTCTTTGCCCTCTCTAGATTGGAGTTCAGAATTGTATTCATCCTCTTGGTTTCTTCAAATTTGCCTTGTTTGCTTGCAGAATTTTCCTGTTTCCTTTCCTCCAATGCTCTGAGGGAAGGAGGAAGAGAGAGGGAATATGATTAATCACACATGGCTCCAGAGCACTTAAGTCATGTTAACAAGGCTATTGTTGGCAATGGGAATTGGCATTGCACTTGTCTTGCCTATGGAAAGGAGGAAGATCCTTAATCCATTTTATATGAACTATTTAGCATATATTGAACCATGCAAGTATTCCTCGATGATTGTCCTCTTGTGGGTCTGTTGGTGTAATAACTTGATGAATAGTGGATCTTCAATATGCAATGCTTTGACACAAACATGTTAATAGGCCTGTATCATAGGGCTGGGCCAATGACCCCTTTCAGCCAATCAGCCAATGGGTGATTGTGGTCTCCTTCCCATTGGCCAGTGCTGGTGCTGGTGCCGATTATGACATGTAGGTAATGACCTGAAGTCTATGCCATGAAATACTCATGTAAATTAGTGAGGTTTGTCAATCCATGTGAAAGAAATCATATATATGTAAAGTAATGGAAGATGAAGCTGAATGCCAGCATGTTTCATGAAAAGGAGACTTATCTCCCTCAGTCCACCAGGATATTTATAAATGATCATTTTATGAAACAAAGCATAGGCCCTCTCCATCAGGCATCTCAGAAGAAACTTGTGAAGGGTCTCATGTGGAAAGTCTGTCTCGGAAGACAAGAAGGGTCTCGGGTGTTCCTGGTTTGCTTTGAAGATGACGTTGATGAGGTCCCATGGATGTAAGGTCTGTGAATGAGCAGGTCCTTAATGGCTAAAAGTCTTGGATTGATCCAATCCAAATCCCATATCATGTGGCGACAAGTGGTTCGTGAATGGATAGCGTCGGCATTAGTTTACTTTACTCTTTCTATGGGAAGGTAGTCTTGAAAGTATTTTCTCCTCTCAAGATTGCTCTTCATTTCTTAAAAGTCTCTCTGATTCAAAAAGATCATAGGAAAGCCTCTGCATCTTTTATTGGAATACCCATATTCTACAGATACAGTTTGATGACCTCCACATCTTTCTTGCTGGAGTTAAGGAATGACCAGAAGTACTAATTGTAAGTACTAATTGTAACCAAAACTTGACTGCATGATGGTGAAACTGATGTATATATGGGGTAAATGGGTATAATCCAGTTTTCTATATTGCCAAACTGACAAAAAGGGGTGGTGGCATTGCAAAGTATATCAAATAAAATTTGGAGTTCTCTGTGGGTCAAAGTTGTACCGGACCTACTTCTTATGAAGCACTTTGGCAGGAGTTGATTTGCTTCAAATAATGTCTAATTATAGGTGGCATCAACAGTCCACATATTGAAAAGGAAGTGGTTGAGTTGCTTAGTAGAAATTTAAACCTGTATTATTCCTCCAGCTCAAAATGTGTAATGTTTGGTGGTTTCAACATGAAATTTCTGTTAACACATGAACTTGAAAACATTTTGTCATCATCAGTACATGTTTTCAGAAAGTCCTGGACACTGACACTAAATTCCAAAATGAGAAGGCCTAGGACAGATCTTCACTTTTTTAAATCTTAGGTGCTATATATATATATAGGTGCTTTATAGGCTATACTACATCAAGCATAATTCAGTTAACTGAAGACATACATCGCTATGAATCAGGGCATTCCACATAATTTAGTGCATTTAAATTCCTGAATCAACTATGATCAAAGGTAAATCACTATAAAAGTCACTGACCTACTGATTCTCACTTGATGATAGTAAATGAACCCCAGCAGACCTGGACAAGCCAGTGGCTTTTTGGCAAGCCCTTTAATCGAAGAAGCTCTATTCCCATATCCATTCATTTATTGTTATATTCTCTCTTCTCCAAAATTCACCCACTGTCTGCAGGTATTATCTGTTCTTAAGCCTGGTGTACATGATGATATTTCTATATTTATATTCAGGAATTACAGATTTAATTGCAGAAATATGACCATGTACACAGCATCTATCATCTGCAAAGTCCATAATTGCATATATAATTTCATTATAGATTCAATAGAAATTAACCAATCAGGAGCTGCCTTTTCATGGGCGTCGTCTGCTTCCTCCTCCTTCGATACGACAGGGTCCTAGAGTCGATGAGTTGGAACTACTGATCGAGAAGTTTTGGGCTCATCCTTTCGAGCAATCCTCCTTTGATGCAGATGATAAATTGATGAGCACACTTCAGGAACAATGTGGGAATTGGTGGTCGCAGGAATCCGATTTGAATACTCCAAACATTGAAAGCTTTCTCCAGTAGTGATAAATCTCTCAGTTGCTGCCAAGCACTCACTGTCGCCTATTGCACTCATCATGACTGTGTTCAATTCAGAGATCCATTGGGAAACCTTTCCTAGAAGTTCATCGAATAGGACACTGTCCATCCTGATGAAATTTCTGAACGACCGAGGATCGTCAGGCCGAAGCTCTCTTTCCAGTAAGGCAAATACTCCTCTTGAAGGCCTATGAAGGATCCTCTCTCTGGTCCAACATCCTTTTTTTTTTCTGATTTGTTTTCCCTTCTGTTTCACAATGATAGCCACAAGGGCCGCTGCTGCTTTCAAGAGTGTGGAATGGACCAG
Source organism: Darwinula stevensoni (assembly GCA_905338385.1). Classification (NCBI taxonomy): domain Eukaryota; kingdom Metazoa; phylum Arthropoda; class Ostracoda; order Podocopida; family Darwinulidae; genus Darwinula; species Darwinula stevensoni. The sequence continues at coordinate 26,616 of CAJPEV010002973.1, read as the reverse complement.
TGCCATCTTAACACAGAGTCTTAATTGGAGGATCGATGTGATAGTTTCAATCCGTGTGCACAGCCAGGTGAAATTCAAGAGATGTATTTATAGAATTCTCTGAAGATTCAATTACAGAAGTATCATCATGTACACCAGGCTTCATGCTCCTTGTCTAATTATTTTGCCTGTGTGCACATCATAATCATCAAATCATCCCACTACAAAGTTCAGAATGCATATTTTCCTGTAGGTTCTCCTTTAAGAAAATGTAAGCTGGTCTTGCACTCAAAATAAAATAGGCCCATTATGGAGCCATGTTCTACTTTTCTTTTTTTCAATATTGTTACTCTGCCTGTTTTAACAGCAAATATGCATTGACCCCAATCATCAATGAAGCATTGATGCATTAGGAGTGATGAAGTCATTTCACATCTTGATTGAGCTGAAGTGTTAGATCTGTCATTCCTTGCCTTGTTAAGGGTGCAGACCTGTTTCTGTCTTCTGCCTTCTCTCATTCATGATCAGGGTGCGAGAAGGAGAGAGGGGAATGTGGGGGAATGATCATCCCATTGTGACAGACCCACTCATTTCTTGCTGTTTAGAATCATTTACCTTTGCACATTCTCTCTTTTTTTTTTCTTTAGAATGTTCTTCTTTGGGCATCAGCATTGGCAGTTTTGTCAACCTGCTGATGGCTGATGGCACTGATGGTGCCATACCAGCAACCTATGCTGTTGGTTGCTGATGCCTTGGTATGGCCCTAATCATAATGTATAGTGATGTTTACAGTACAAACTGTCTTAGAATCATTGAAGTAACTTTATCTCACCTTGACCCTTTGAAAACCAATGCAGTAAGTTTTCATGAAGCCCTACAGTTGCTTAGACAATACTGCTGAAAGTGTGCACTTAGCATAGAGTTTTATATTAATGGAGGAGCAGTATCAAAGTGGGATCACTACAGCTGAGGTCGATTGGGGTGTGCCCCTCATAATGTCTCATCCATGGACCAAGAGAATCTCATCCAACTAACTGAAGCTCTGAAATCAAGATTTCTCAAAGATGTTCTGTGATGCTGGTGCATTGCCACCCCTTGATATCAATGTTCCAGTGAGAATGCTTAGATCTGCAAGCACAAGGCAATGTGACAATGAGAAGCTTCAGGATCCAGAGGCTCTCCTCTATGTCTTTCATCCCCTGTGAAGAATGATGTCTCAGAGAAGTTGCCCTTGCTAAAGGATGATACTCTGAGTGAGATTTTGCCTCCTTGATGCTAATCATTCCTTTGCCAACTCAACTGTTTGTTTTGTTTTTGTTTTGTTTATGCAAAGAGGGAAAGAGAGAGAGAGAAAACATGGGACATGGATTATGATCCCCTTACTGCCAGGAGCAACCAGATGCCTCCAAACACCTCTTCTGAAGACAGTGCTCCAGTGAGTTATTCTCTGGAAGCAAGCCTCGGGCTTGAAATGCTTTATCAATTTCATGCAGAAATCTCAATGCCTCAGATGAAGACAGGAGACAAATCCCATCCATTCTTCGTTATTCCCTTTACCCGATTTAAGAATGCATGACAGGAATATTCCTCCCTATTTGGAGTCTTTGCTAGACATGGGAGCAGACTCTTGCAGTCACTTTCAATATAGAATTAATTCATGTTTACAATATAGAATTAATTCATGTTTACAATATGGAATTAATTCATGTTTACAATATAGAATTAAATCGAAACCAATATATTCTAAAAGGTACAAGTCATCATCTACTACCCAAAGTGTGCATAAGGTTCATGTTTGAACTTGCATCTTCCTGGTTCAACATTTAAATCTCTGATGAATTGCTTGTTTTTACTCTAGTATAAACAAGAGTTTTGCTCTAGTTTTACTTTTGCTGACACAGGGCAATTAGTAGAACACAAGTTGTTATTTGCTGCATGGCAAAACCAATGTCATTCTCAGTTTGAATGATAATGTTGACTGGTGCGCTAGGTGTAAAATTTCCCATTAGAAGAAGGTAAGATGGGGCTGTGTGTACTATTAACTATTAACCTTCACCTTCAGTTATCCATAAGAGAATAGCATAAAAATGTTCCATATTTTATGTTCAGCAATGCCGCATCATGAAATTTAGTAACTTTTCTGTTATTTGGTTTAACAATTGTTTGTGATTTGTTTCTTCATATTTTAACCATTTATAAATGTATGCACTCATCGCTCTTCTGATGATCACAGAAGCTGTGTTTTGACACAGATTTAGTTGTCAGACCCTTGGGATTTTCATGAACTGAAGGATTTCCCCCTCATTCAGGAAGCACTCCTGATATTGCAAAATTTCCAAAGAAAATTGTAACTCATGAGAATGCAGATGGGCCTTCAGCAGTTATTTTCTCATCAGTTCCACACAACAATATGTGTCCAGTAGAATTGGATGACTATGGTGCAAATTCCACTGATGTCTCTCATCCTTGCAAAATCTTGCTTCTTTACTAAATTGAATGGAGTGTGTTAACATGGAGATCACAAAAAAGTAGAGGGAAATGCCTTAGCCGAGCATACTTCAGATGAACGGTTCCATGCACTTCCAGAGTGAAAGATGACTAATATGTGATTGGACATTTAAGAAAATAATTATCATATGAATAATACTTGGATGGATGGATTCATCCCTATGCATTTGAAAAATAGTGAGTTTGCAGGGCAATGTGTTTTTTGTGTCTACAGGCCATGAGTTTTGCTCAAAAATCACATTTTACATGGATAGCAAAGTATCCAAGATCTCTGAGAATACTGTAGAATATTGACTGATCACTTGGTTGTTGAGTGCTTTCTCACTTTCATTTTATTCGAAATTCCTCCATACCTGATGGAAACTGAGAATCCACCTTGAGAAAAACAGTATGGGACTAAGCACAGTCCCATTCCTGCAGCTTCAGTGGGTTTTGCTTTGAGGAAGACTGTTTCAAGGTGCATCCGCATCCATGCTGGAGGACAGCAGCTGACCTGTGAAGAAGGCAGGGAGACATCTGGGAATGGTCATGGCAACCTCTGCATGTGTCTTATGGAATGAATCTGTTCTGAACACTTTCATCCATTTTTAGGTTTTACAGCATGCCAGTTTTCAGCAAATCAATGGATTCATTGGTGGCTTATTTGAATGTTCTTGTCTGCAGTTGTTGACTAAAAGTCAAATGTGAACAGTTCTTGAAACTTGGCCATTACTTCTCCTGGTATCCGAGTCTCAGGCAAGGAGGGAACAGGCATGCAGGATTGCATGATATATATTGTCTTTGAACAATTTTCTTCATCTGGTATATGCAGAAAGGGATAAATCGGTTACATTTGTCATATAGGAGATGCAAAGAGATGTTGCTGTAGCAACCCGTTTATCAAGCTTTTTTTTTTACTTACATCACATCTAGCATATAATATGGCTCTTATTACATGGTTAGATCAGTTAGTCATGATTTATTGATCATGCTTTAGTGGGGCAAAACTTAATGGCTGTTCACTTTTATCCACCTGTCATTCCTCCCATTTTGTGGAAATGGCTTAGCCAATTTTTTTTTCTTCTCCTTTAATTAAAGCCAATGTTTCTAGCACAGATGATGGAGGTAGATGGTGAGTGCCCATGGAAGGGGGAAGCACGCGGGGATTCAAGCATTTGGGACTGGAAGTTACAGCATTTTTCTTCAGAAGGCTATCACTTGGTATTTCTGCACCCCTAACAGAGAAAAATTAAATGGCTGAATGCCCACGGAGGAGAATATCTCCAAGGTTGCATCTCAACCACTACAGTAACCCCTCTGTCAAATGTGACTTTCATTGTATGCACTTGTCACAGATGCAGATTCCATTTCTTTGTCAAGTCGAAGATGTACTTCAGCTGGATCAATCATCTGCTGTTATGCTAATGCTAGAATTTGTGAGTTCGTGTTAAAATATGTGAAGCCGTTATCATTGATGGTTTCAGTGTCATTGTCCATTGTGCATAATATTGGTTTTCTTAGTGAATTATGTCACTGTAATATATTGAAGCATCAAAAGCAACTTAAGGAAAGTCAAGTGCGTCACTGTGGTGGGTAGTCAGACTTTTGGGGAAAGCATGTTCAAAAATGGAAAGTCAAATGAGACAGATATACAAAGTATACCATACCTGTGTTAGGAGTAATGTCTTCTCATTGCATCTTCATAATCTGTGGCTTCGGGTGCTTTTACTTATGATGCTTCTCTTCCAATTAATCTTATGAGGTAATTACCGATATGTCAGGGTTAGTCATAGGAATATGCTACCACCTACCATTTGAGGCAGTAGGCTCGATTTCACACATATAAAAATGAAGCAGAGGTTTTGGAGCTCTCCTTAACTCTTTAAAATGGTATCCCTATTTTTTTAAATTAGTGTGTCTGGTATCATTGGCTCATATTGACCCCAGCAATGAAAATCTCAATAAAATGTTTTCTGAGATGGTAAGTAAATTCTCATAACAGTTTCATGGTTAACTTCATTGTAGTGAAGCAGCAGGTGGTAGTACATTCCTACAACCAACCCTGACATGTTAATAATCGCCAAATATTAGTTGCAATAGGAGCATCACCTGCAAAAGTACCAGAAGCTACACGTGAAAATGGAACAAGGAAGCATCCCCCTAACATGGGTATGAGTATACCTTGTGTACCTGATCCATTTGACTTGCCTTATGTCGAGCGTGACGTCTACCGCAGTGATGCATTTGACTTTCCGTTATCCATATTTGACTTAGAAAACCTATGAAGGAATTTTAGTTTTCAGACAACAGGAATTGTGAATGTACTTTGTGTCACAGTCAAATAGCATCCATATGTAATTTGAAATGAAGTTTTTTCAAGAATCATTTTTGCAGATGGTGACACTTTGCCATAAGATTGTGGATGAGTCTCTCGAGCCTCCCAAAAGCATGGCCAAAGCATGGAAGGAAGGGAGGATAAAAGTGACAAGAACAGGGGCACTGTGGGACAGATGCTCCCTGTCTCTCCACATGAGCAGTGGCAGACAATAGGACCTGAAGCTAACCAGGTAAGCGTTTCAGTATGCAGTACAAGAAACAGAGATTTTGTACTTTTTTTTATAGGTCATATTAGGTCAAGTCAGGATAGATTTTTCCCATTATACAGTTAATGACACAGTTAAATGACAATTTTATAACCAACCATTCTTGGAACTACCCAGAGGCAACCAAGTTTGGAACTGTTGACATCTGCCAGGTTTATTTTTAAAATGTTCCAGGTCACATTATTTTATGCCTTTCATGACATAACACATATTTATGAATGTAACTCGTTGAAAATTCACAAAAGATGTGTCAGTGGTTGTGAAGACTATGTATAGAAATAATTTTGTACAATTAATTTGTCTGATTATTGTCTGTAGCATAATTTCACTTTATCAATTTCTTTGTGGATACTGTATTGAAAGTACTAACATAATTAATTTGGCCATCTAACATGCTGCTTTCCCTTCTCTGAGTAAAATACCAAAGCTCAATAAAATCCGTTTACTGTATCTGTATCTGACTAAATGTGTACAGTGATCATGTAATTTCTACCAGTTCTCTCATGACACAGAATTCTCAAATGTCTTTGGAATCCCCTGTCACTTCAACAGATGTGCCACAGAACTTCGAGCTTGGCATGGAGTCAGTTGCAAAATCTTCCAAATATGAAGGAGGTCTTGCTCCCACTATGTGCTGAGCCACTCTAAAGGATCCACCAGTGGGGGGATTGGAGGAGGAGCATCCAGTCATCAATGAAACATCTATGGGCATTGTCACACCCTGTCGGATCATGCCAGAGTTTCCATGATAGGGCTTGTAAGTCCTGTTTCTTCGTGATAGCGGTGTTTCTTGGGAGGGGATGGAAGGTTTGATTGTCTGCCTGTTAACTTGCTGATTCAACTCATACAGCTTGTTTGCCATGTCTCAGATGACCATTTAATACAGCTCAAATGAGACAAAAATTATGGTGAACATTTGGTAGGGAATGTTGCATTCCTGGTATCTGGTGCTGACCCTAATGCATCTGGGAACTGTGCCACCTCAATTTTTGATGTGATTGTACTGGAGTCTTCCTAATCCTACAACTATTGTGGAAGCAGAAAAACAGCAACAAAAAAATGATAAAAGCTAATTAAACCTCGCCTGCATAGTAGGAGTTGTGATAGCATTCTATTTGTCCTTTGCTGAAAAGGTAAGCACGGCTTTAACATCTTTGCATGTGCTCACTAACCTTTAAGCTCTGGGTATTTGTCAGGACAGGAATATGCCTAATTACGTTTTCTTCATGCCTTATGTGAAGTTCAGATTTCTATAGGCAAGAAAAGGTCAGATTCCATTGTGCATGTCATACTGTCTCTGAAAAATATCAAGGACATGCCAAAGCTAATGGAGCAACAAAGGGATGGGGACGAAAATGCGCCATGAAGGTCTAAGAGGGTCTAATGCAACATGCATTGCACATTCTTGGAACAAGCTGGCAAAACACTTCACCTTCGGAAATGTAGCAACTCTCAAAGTCAAGTTTTCTGCCAGTTTTGATTCAATCAGCTATAGTCCACGGCATAGACATGTATATATAGTGTGCTTATAAAGTTAGTTAGCCTATTCAAGCAACTGTATCATGAAAACTATACACAGTGGAGCAATTAATTTTGGTGCACATACAAATGAGACTATGGGGAATGGGGAACATGTTCCCATGAGCATACCACACCAGAGGGCACTAGTGTCACTGGTGCCCACCAGAAGGCACATAGTACATTCCCAGGGTATAAAATTGCCTGTACACCTGCCAGCATTCAGTCTATTGTGGAAAATTCCACTGGACACATTATCCTTATGAGTGAGAATTGCTCTCATGCAGCATTATTACAGTAACAAGAGTAATGCTGCGGAGGCATTAAGGTCGCATCGACAAGAGGTGAGCCTTCAATGAGGACGGTGCAGCAGTGAGGCAGTACAAAACCTGGTTAAAAAAATGTGAACAGACAGTTGCCACAGTGGTTGCATTTAGCCAATATATCAATAGTAATAATAGTCTCCTCAAGTTATTGTTCATGGGAATGTGTTCCCCTATGGTCTCATTTGTTTGTGTATTGCTCCATGGTGCACAGTTTCCACTATGCAGTTGTTTGAATAGGCCAACTAACTTCATAAGCACCTTGTACTATTTATAACTAGACTGGAGTGTTTAGGTAGATCTCAATCATATCTCCTGTCCATGCAACATACATTCACTCAGTATCTTTGAGACTGCATGCCTCTATCCAGAACTTCAAGTCCACCAAGCTTGACCTTCAACAGGAAAGTACTTTCTTTGATCTTGAAGTTTGAGGTTGGGGACCATTCTTTGGCAATTGAACTTGCTGGCCTAGAGCAGAATCTTCAAGACTGATTCTGAGGTGCCACTGGACTTATATTGTGCCTCTACTAGAATATCTCCAGATGCCATGGGTTGCAGAGTGGATAAGTAATAAGGACTCAAAAGACTGAAAAATATTTCTGAATGTCAAAACACCAAACCAAGAGAAAAGCCTACTCAAACTACAGTATTTCTATTAATTACATATTGTTAGGCTTGTCTCACACTTGGAGGTGCTCCTTTTTGGAGTCTGAAGCACTGATTTAGTACTAAAAGTAGTAATAAGGTACTAATAGGAGATACTTGATAAAATAAAAATTATAAGGTAGGTGAGGTACAATTGGACTCATTCCTGGGTCCATTATGTATTTTGGCAGTCTCATATTGAAGTGCTTAAAAAAAAATTCAAAAAAAACAGCAACAGGCATTGAAATTTTGGGGGGACGTTCAGAAATGACCTAGTACCAGTAAGGTTAAGTATAATTTAATATCCAACGAATGAAGGGTAAAATACTGGATGGATTTGATTGAATGAAGGTATCTTTGATATTTTTGTCGTTCTAGGAGGTTGACTTTTCTGAATCAGAAATGCTAAGGCACAGCTGGCCTTACTGTAAGGCATGCCTTATGGAGGTTTCATTTACTAACTACTGAAATGACTAACAAGTATGTATTGATACTAGCAAGACCATTCACTTTAAAAGAGTAAAAAGAGATTACTCGTTGCAATCCAACAAATGAGGCAACAAGTCTAAACTTGCATTAGTTATACCCCATACACATGAGTTTTCAATGTTCATTTTCAAGACTGTTGATCCAACCTTGCAATGTTCCCAACCCTGGACAACAGTGGGTGGGATGTTGAGCATCTTGTGACAAAGCCGCACAGCACAGCCTTTCTGCCTTTCACGATGTCTGCCAACTGGCCCTTCACCAGTCATGCTGGACTGAGAAACTCTTTTAGGATGTCTCTCATGAGCAGGTGGCTAACTTGCCCAAACAACTAGACTGGAGATCTCTTGAACTGGAGAAGTGGCCACTAATCCTGAAGGCCCTCACTGGTGCAAAGAGCTGCTCCATCGTGCTATACCCTCCATGAAAGGCATTGATTCTTCAAAACTGCACAAGTAGGTGGACACTGGACCACAAGGAAGCCCAGGCTAGACATCTTCATCACATGCAATCACTCCTGATAAATAAACTTTCCATGTAAGCAAAAGGCAACTACTTCTAAGTCCCTCAGACAAACTTTCTACACCATACTTTTTCTGAGTGAGAAGTCGAACTGATGTCAAATGTCTTTCTCTCTGAACCACAGATCTGTGGACTTCTGCATCACCTGAAAATAATTTTGCCCACAAAATGCACATATCTGAACTATGCACTCATGCTATCTATTTTTTAGGCTATTGACACTTGCAATGTAAACTTTGAACTCTGAAATGAAAAGTCCTGAAAGGGGCTGTACAACTTACTTAAGAATTACTAGAACTAGAATTATTAGAAGAAGAATTTCAGTTACTTTGATGAGTAATTTACCTGAAGAAGCAAGTAACATCTTTCATTGCAGCACACTGCAGCACACAGCTGATTCACACTGCAATTAAATTATCCTCAAATTATCATCAGTTTTGGTATCAGAAATCTCAAGATCTATACAGCCTAAAATGCAATTCACCTTTGGAATGCTTGGATGTTGAGTTTTTCTTAATTCATCCTATTCCTCTTTCTTTTTGAACAGCCAAATTTCTTCTCTTAAATTCTTGGGTTCAGCTTTCTCCAGTCACCTTGACACTGGTGAATGAAGTGTAAAGTGAAATAGAGCCCAGATTGTTCCCACAAAGGCAGCTTTCCCTTTTCCTTTATTTTCCATAATTTCTGCTCCAGAGTAAATATACTAATCCTTTGGTATTAATTATATTTTATATGAATTATTTAGAATTGAAATGGCAACGAAAAGTAACTCCCTCAATCAAAGCAGTTTAAAAATAAGTGGGTTTAAGCATAGATATTGATCGAAAGGAATACCAAAACGTTCAAGTTATACCTGCATGAGCAGGGGTACAATTTGTGGACCTAGAGGTATTTAAAGTAACTCTTGGACTACAAGTCCATCTGACAGAATTTGACCTGGACCCTTTGCCAAACAATAAGACGATGCCACGCATACAGAAGGACTTGGCCATGTTCTATGTAACGTTAGGGAAGAGTTAGGCTTATCCAGTGGCGTTGGGAAGGGTTTGGGCTTCCTGGTCAGTGACATTGACAGGCATATATCAACTTTCCTTGGGAATTCCAATTTTAGCTATGCCCCATCGAGGAAAGTCTGATGTCCGTCCACAGTCCCAAGGTGCCAGACCATGATTTCTTTGAAAAGGTAAATTCCTGGTAGTGGAGCTAGGCATAGGGTTGCGGTGTCTACCTGGCCTCAACCCCCCCCCCCTGCCGAATTCCTAATTTCCGAATTTCCGAAAGGGAAAAAATAAATGAACTGATGCCAGGGGCTTTGATGCACCACTGTACGGCTTAAAAAACGTTCTGAGATAGCCAATGACCTAAGGAGGATAAGAAACTTTGGAGAAAGTCAAGATTTGGTCCATCATTTCATGCTTCAAAGCAAGCTAAGGTCAGTCAAGTCGCCGAACACTATCAAGAATGACCATCGGACTGGAAACATAAAAATTACCCATCGCAATCATTACATCTTCTTCTAACTGCGCCAGAAAGCTTCCCGTTTTCTAATGGAATCCCGATTTTAGCCGTAATGCCCGATTTCTCAGTCGATGTTACCGCATTATGCGATAGAAGCATTCAATGTCGATTTCTCGCTGCCGTTCATGGCACTGATAGAAGTGATCACGGAATTCTCGGTTTCTGATGGAATGCAGGTTTTTTGCGAAATATCCGGTTTCTCAGTCGATGTTACCGCATTGTGCTATAGAAGCATGCAATGTGGATTCTTCGCTGCTGTTCATGCCAAAGGTTGAGATGATCACAGAGTTCTCAGTTTCCGATTGAATGCATGTTTTCCCAGAAATGTCCGATTTCTCAGACGATTTTGCAACATTGTACGAGAGAAGCATGCAACGTCGATTTCTAGGTACCGTTCATGGCACTAGTTGAGGTTATCTCCGGGTTCGCGGTTTCAGATTGAAAGCAGGTTTTTCCGGAAATTTCCGGTGTCTCAGACGATTTTGCGACATTGTAAGATAGAAGCATGCAATGTCGATTTCTCCTTGCTCGCACCAATCCAGATGACAACTTAGTTGGCGGAATCGAATGACATCCTAGTTTTCCCAAAAATGTCCGTCTCCGCAGTCGGCTCATGTCTATGTAAAAGTATGACATGTCGATTTTCTACTGCCGTTCCTCGCACAGATTCAGATGACAACTTAGTTGACAGAGTCGGATAGAATCTTGGTTTTCCCGGAAATTTCCGTAGCCTCGGTCGACTGTTCCGCATCTTGTGTACGTAGCATGAAATGTCGATTTTCTACTGCCGTTCCTCGCACGGATCCAGATAATGATTTAGTTGCTAGAATCGGATAGAATCCTGGTTTTTCCGGAAAATTCCGTAGTCTCGGTCGACTTTTCCTCAACTCTTTGGAAACGAATGAAATGTCGAATTTCTGCTGTCATTCCTCGCATGGATCCATATGACAATGTTTTTGCTGGAATCGGATAGAATCCTGGTTTTTCCGGAAATAGCCGTAACTTCCGTCGACTTTTCCGCAACTCTTTGGATTCCAAAGAAATGTCGATTTTCTACTGCCCTTCCTCGCACAGATCCAGATGATGATTTTGTTGCTGCAATCGGATAGAATCTTGGTTTTCCCAGGAATTTCCGTAGTCTCGGTCGACTTTTCCACAACACATTGGAAACGAATATAATGTCGATTTTCTGCTGTGTTTCCTCCCATGGATTCAGATGACAATTTTGTTGCTTGAATCAGATTGATTCCTGGTTTCCCGGAAATTTCCGTAGTCTCGGTCGACTTTTTCGCAACTATTTGGAAACGAATGAAACGTCGATTTTCTGCTGCCGTTCCTCGCACAGATCCGAATGACAACTTAGTTGACAGAATCGGATTGAATCTTGGTTTTTCCGGAAATTTCCGTAGCCTCGGTCGACTTTTTCGCAACTCTTTGGAAACGAATGAAACGTCGATTTTCTGCTGCCGTTCCTCGCACAGATCCGAATGACAACTTAGTTGCTGGAATCGGATAGAATCTTGGTTTTCCTAGAAATTTCCGTAGTCTCGGTTGACATTTCCTCAACTCTTTGGAAACGAATGAAATGTCGATTTTTTGCTGTCATTCCTCGCATGGGCCCAGATGTCAATTTTGTTGCTTGGATCGGATAGAATCCTGGTTTTTCCGGAAATAGCCGTAACTTCCGACGACTTTTCCGCAACTCTTTGGATTCGAATGATATGTCGATTTTCTACAGCCATTCCTCGCACAGATGCAGATGGCAATTTAGTTGAAGGAATCGCATAGAATCCTGGTTTTTCCGGAAATTTCCGTAGCCTCGATCGACTTTTCCGCATCTTGTGCCCAAAGGATAAAATGTCGATTTTCTGCTGTCATTCCTCGCATGGATCCATATGACAATGTTTTTGCTGGAATCGAATAGAATCCTGGTTTTTCCGGAAATAGCCGTAACTTCCGTCGACTTTTCCGCAACTCTTTGGATTCCAAAGAAATGTCGATTTTCTACTACCCTTCCTCGCACAGATCCAGATGATGATTTTCTTGCTGGAATCGGATAGAATCTTGGTTTTCCCGGAGATTTCCGTAGTCTCGGTCGACCTTTCCGCAACTCTTTGGAAACGAATGAAACGTGGATTTTCTGCTGCCGTTCCTCGCACAGATGCAGATGACAATTTAGTTGAAGGAATCGCATAAAATACTGGTTTTGCCGGAAATTTCCGTAGCCTCGGTCGACTATTCCGCAACTCTTTGGAAACGAATGGAACGTCGATTTTCTACTGCCGTTCCTCGCACAGATCCGAATGACAACTTAGTTGAAGGAATCGCATAGAATCTTGGTTTTTCCGGAAATTTCCGTAGCCTCGGTCGACTATTCCGCAACTCTTTGGAAACGATTGAAACGTCTTTTTTCTGCTGCCGTTCCTCGCAAAGATCCAGATGACAATGTTTTTGCTGGAATTGGATAGAATCCTGGTTTTTCCGGAAATAGCCGTAACTTCCGTCGCCATTTCCGCAACTCTTTGGATTCCAAAGAAATATCGATTTTCCACTACCCTTCCTCGCACAGATCCAGATGATGATTTTGTTGCTGGAATCGAATAGAATCTTGGTTTTCCCTGAAATTTCCGTAGTCTCGGTCGACTTTTCCGCAACTCTTTGGAAACGAATGAAATGTCGATTTTCTGCTGCCGTTCCTCTCATGGATTCAGAAGACACTTTAGTTGCAGGAATCGGACAGAATCCTGGTTTTTCCGGAAATTTACGTAGCCTCGTCCACTTTCCCGAAACTCTTTGGAAACGAATGAAACGTCGATTTTCTGCTGCCGTTCCTCGCACAGATCCGAATGACAGCTTAGTTGAAGGAATCGCATAATATCCAGGTTTTTCCGGAAATTTCCGTAGTCTCGGTCGACTTTTCCGCAACCCTTTGGAAACGAATGAAATGTCGATTTTCTACTGCCGTTCCTCGCACTGTTCCGAATGACAAATTAGTTGACAGAATCGGATTGAATCTTTGTTTTTCCGGAAATTTCCGTAGCCTCGGTCGACTTTTCCGCAACTCTTTGGATTCGAATGAAATGTCGATTTTCTACTACCCTTCCTCGCACAGATGCAGATGATGATTTTGTTGCTGGAATCGCATAGAATCCTGGTTTTGCCGGAAATTTCCGTAGTCTCGGTCGACTTTTCCGCAACTCTTTGGATTCGAATGAAATGTCGATTTTCTACAGCCGTTCCTCTCATGGATTCAGAAGACACTTTAGTTGCAGGAATCGGACAGAATCCTGGTTTTTCCGGAAATTTCCGTAGTCTCGTCGACTTTTCCGCAACTCTTTGGAAACGAATGAAATGTCGATTTTCTACTGTCATTCCGCGCATGGATCCAGATAACAATGTTGTTGCTGGAAACGGATAGAATCCTGGTTTTGCCGAAAATTTCCGTAGCCTCGGTCGACTTTTCCGCAACTCTTTGGAAACGAATGAAATATCGATTTTCTGCTGTCATTCCTCGCATGGATCCAAATGTCAATTTTGTTGCTTGAATCGGATAGAATCCTGGTTTTTCCGGAAATAGCCGTAACTTCCGTCGACTTTTCCACAACTCTTTGGATTCGAATGAAATGTCGTTTTTCTGATGCCGTTCCTCGCATGGATCCAGATGACAATGTTGTTGCTGGAATCGGATGGAATCCTGGTTTTGCCGGAAATTTCCGTAGCCTCGGTCGACTTTTCCGCAACTCTTTGGATTCGAATGAAATGTCGATTTTCTGCTGTCATTCCTCGCATGGATCCAGATGGCAATTTCGTTGATGGAATGGCATAGAATCCTTTTTTTTCCGGAAATTTCCATAGTCTCGGTCGATTTTTCCGCAACTCTTTGGAAACGAATGCAACTTGGATTTTCTAATGCCGTTCCTCGCACAGATCCGAATGACGACTTAGTTGACAGAGTCGGATTGAATCTTGGTTTTTCCGGAAATTTCCGTAGTCTCGGTCGACTTTTCCGCAACCCTTTGGAAACGAATGAAATGTCGATTTTCTAATGTCATTCCGCGCATGGATCCAGATAACAATGTTGTTGCTGGAATCGGATTGAATCTTGGTTTTTCTCGGAAATTTAAGTTGCCTCGGTCGACTTTTCCGCAACTCTTTGGAAACGAATGAAACGTCGATTTTCTGCTGCCGTTCCTCGCACAGATCCGAATGACAGCTTAGTTGAAGGAATCGCATAAAATCCAGGTTTTTCCGGAAATTTCCGTAGTCTCGGTCGACTTTTCCGCAACTCTTTGGAAACGAATGGAACGTCGATTTTCTACTGCCGTTCCTCGCACTGATCCGAATGACAACTTAGTTGACAGAATCGGATAGAATCCTGGTTTTTCCGGAAATAGCCGTAACTTCCGTCGACTTTTCCACAACTCTTTGGATTCGAATGAAATGTCGATTTTCTGCTGTCATTCCTCGCATGGATCCAGATGACAATGTTGTTGCTGGAATCGGATAGAATCCTTTTTTTTCCGGAAATTTCCATAGTCTCGGTCGACTTTTCCGCAACTCTTTGGAAACGAATGAAACGTGGATTTTCTAATGCCGTTCCTCGCACAGATCCGAATGACAACTTAGTTGAAGGAATCGCATAGAATCTTGGTTTTTCCGGAAATTTCCGTAGCCTCGGTCGACTATTCCGCAACTCTTTGGAAACGATTGAAACGTCTTTTTTCTGCTGCCGTTCCTCGCAAAGATCCAGATGACAATGTTTTTGCTGGAATTGGATAGAATCCTGGTTTTTCCGGAAATAGCCGTAACTTCCGTCGCCATTTCCGCAACTCTTTGGATTCCAATGAAATGTCGAATTTCCACTACCCTTCCTCGCACAGATCCAGATGATGATTTTGTTGCTGGAATCGAATAGAATCTTGGTTTTCCCTGAAATTTCCGTAGTCTCGGTCGACTTTTCCGCAACTCTTTGGAAACGAATGAAATGTCGATTTTCTGCTGCCGTTCCTCTCATGGATTCAGAAGACACTTTAGTTGCAGGAATCGGACAGAATCCTGGTTTTTCCGGAAATTTACGTAGCCTCGTCCACTTTCCCGGAACTCTTTGGAAACGAATGAAACGTCGATTTTCTGCTGCCGTTCCTCGCACAGATCCGAATGACAGCTTAGTTGAAGGAATCGCATAAAATCCAGGTTTTTCCGGAAATTTCCGTAGTCTCGGTCGACTTTTCCGCAACTCTTTGGATTCGAATGAAATGTCGAATTTCTACAGCCGTTCCTCGCACAGATGCAGATGGCAATTTAGTTGAAGGAATCGCATAGAATCCAGGTTTTTCCGGAAATTTCCGTAGTCTCGGTCGACTTTTCCGCAACTCTTTGGAAACGAATGAAATGTCGATTTTCTACTGCCGTTCCTCGCACAGATGCAGATGGCAATTTAGTTGAAGGAATCGCATAGAATCCAGGTTTTTCCGGAAATTTCCTATTGAATCTTGGTTTTTCCGGAAATTTACGTTGCCTCGGTCGACTTTTCCGCAACTCTTTGGAAACGAATGAAATGTCGATTTTCTACTGCCGTTCCTCGCACAGATGCAGATGGCAATTTAGTTGAAGGAATCGCATAGAATCCTGGTTTTCCCGGAAATTTCCGTAGCCTCGATCGACTTTTCCGCAACTGTTTGGATTCGAATGAAATGTCGATTTTCTGCTGTCATTCCTCGCATGGATCCAGATGACAATGTTTTTGCTGGAATCGGATAGAATCCTGGTTTTTCCGGAAATAGCCGTAACTTCCGTCGACTTTTCCGCAACTCTTTGGATTCGAATGAAATGTCGATTTTCTACTGTCATTCCGCGCATGGATCCAGATAACAATGTTGTTGCTGGAATCGGATAGAATCCTGGTTTTGCCGGAAACTTCCGTAGCCTCGGTCGACTTTTCCGCAACTCTTTGGAAACGAATGAAACGTCGATTTTCTGCTGCCGTTCCTCGCACAGATCCGAATGACAGCTTAGTTGAAGGAATCGCATAGAATCTTGGTTTTTCCGGAAATTTCCGTAGCCTCGGTCGACTTTTCCACAACTCTTTGGAAACGTATGGAACGTCGATTTTCTACTGCCGTTCCTCGCACTGATCCGAATGACAACTTAGTTGACAGAATCGGATAGAATCCTGGTTTTTCC
Organism: Darwinula stevensoni; assembly: GCA_905338385.1. Lineage (NCBI taxonomy): Eukaryota > Metazoa > Arthropoda > Ostracoda > Podocopida > Darwinulidae > Darwinula > Darwinula stevensoni. Next base: position 10,349 of record CAJPEV010002973.1, on the reverse strand, counting down.
GGAAATAGCCGTAACTTCCGACGACTTTTCCGCAACTCTTTGGATTCGAATGATATGTCGATTTTCTACAGCCGTTCCTCGCACAGATGCAGATGGCAATTTAGTTGAAGGAATCGCATAGAATCCTGGTTTTTCCGGAAATTACCGTAGCCTCCGTCGACTTTTCCGCA
>CAJPEV010002972.1:16202-32829 GCA_905338385.1 Darwinula stevensoni | reverse complement strand
GAATTTTCACAAAAGGCGCCACGGCGTCTCGGGAAGCAGAGAGATGAGCACATTTTTGGGTTCGTAATTTAACATGTTCTGTGGCGAGGAAAATGGCGCAAATTTGACGTTACTGCGACCAAGGATTGGGGAGATACAGATTTTCAAAGAGAGGCATGCAAATCGTGACCTTTGACCATTCGCCACGGTCAGGTGCTTGACCTGAGAGTGCCAAAAAGTGGCTTCAAGGCCCTCCCTTGGGGTCCTCTACAATAATTATAAGCCAGAATTTGATTCTAGGGGGGTCGATTTTCATCTTGCCTTAGTACCTTAAACATGTAAAAACTGCGCTCCTCAACACAGAGGCATACAATAAATGAGGAAAGACATTGGCTGGTAATTTCACTCAGGGAAAGTTTGACTCATTTCCACTGAGAACAGAGTTAATATGCTGAATTGTGGCCAGATTAAGATACTGCTGCATCAAGGAGTCAAACTTTCCCAAAGTGCTTTCCCCAATAGATCCAGGTATAGATTTCAGCTGTTTCTCCGCAGACTCCAGAGATTCCATGAGTTTTTGAGCCAAGTTCTTCCAATCTCTGGATCATGAGAGGTAGAAAAGAAAAATGTGCTTCAACGAACACCAAATCTCCCAAGACACTCTGATCCTGGAATGCTTCCTGTGAAGCATAAATGCAATATGCATCATCTGAAGCAAAAGAGTCCACAACTTCCTTGACGGCATCAAAATTACTGACATAATATGATGCAGCTTCCAGCCATGTGCCCCACCTAGAGAGTGTGGGTTCTGCTGAAGGTCAGGCAGGCAATCTTTTGAATTCGAAATGAAGCTTTCAAAAACACTTGCTTGGTTGTGCCTATGAGGTTGTCGACTTGGCGGAACTTCCCCCTCACAAATTCGCAGACACCATGAAGAGCATGTGCCAAGCAAGTTCCATGAAGCATATTCGGACTACGAACGCGCTTGGCACGGGCAGGATAGAAAAGGTTGCCACGGGAAGCTTTTCTGGAACCAGCGATTTGAGAAACGCAGTCTGTTCGTTGCTCTCTTTCATTTTATCCTAAAATTTTGAGCTTTAGGAAAAAAAAGTTATATTTACGGGAAATATTCTCCAAAACAGTGATAGTTGCCATTTCATGCTGTCACGACCAATATATGCAAAGCATGCTGAATAGAACAAACGCCGTTCGACGCTCCTCATTGATATAGATGGCCACATTAATGGAGGCTGCATGAAAATAGTCAAAAGGGGAAAAAAAATGCTATAGCATGAAAGTCCGCTCCCTAGCCATCATGCTTCGCTCTACCCCCATGCTTCGCTTCACCTGGTCCCGAATCAAGGGCGGAAACGAAGCATGGAAATGAAGTTCCAAGCTTTGGATTGAGAGAAACTGCGTGAACTTTCTGGAAATAATGTATTCCGCAAGGCTCTCACCGGAAAAAAAATACGCTCAACGCAATTTTTGGGACCTATTTTTGGAACCGAAGAGATGAAGATTTCACCCGGCATTATGCATTTAGAAACTTTTTCATAACCTCAAAAAGTAAAACGACGATGAAATGCTTCGCGCAGGAACGCAGAAGAATCTTGGAAAGTTCGCGATGAAGTTTTTGAGTGTGCGGTCATGGGCTCTGCATCGAGAAAATAATTACGTCAAACTGTATGTGAAAAAATGCGGATTTCCCCCATTTTTACGATGGAAGTTTTTACCCCACACACCAAAACCTAAAGGATCGCGTGAACTTCAGGGGTTTTTTTTTTTTCATGAGACAGACAACACGAGTAACCCTGAACCGGTTACACTCTGAGCATTTCTCCTCAATTTGCATCGTCGTCTGCTACAGGCGTCGAGGCAAGTGAGTGGATCGATAGGAGCATTTCTAAGTTCAATGGGAACGTTTCCGAGTTCAATGGGAACGTTCCTAAGTTCGACGTTGCTTGGTTTTCATCTCGAAAGTAGCAGTTACGATGACTGTTGCCTAGGTAAACTATAACTGCGCAACATAACGTAGAAAGGAGATTGAAGAGTCTGCTGCTCTGTCTGTCTGTCTGTCTGTCTGTTCCTTTATGCATTCGGACCCCGCGGGAGTCAGTGCAACCAAACTTTGCATGGCCTCCTCTTTCATTCAGGGAAAGGTCGAGGGCTATGCTTCCATCCAAAATTTTCACTCCTGGGGTACTTTCCCGGGGCACTGTAGTGTCTGGGATGGCATCGAGAGAATCGACAGACTCCTGGATTCGGTGGTGCAGTGGTAACACACCTGACCGGCGATCAGGAGGCCCGGGTTCGATTCCCAGCCGTCCTCTGCCTTTTTTTCGTCCTCTCCAACTCTCCCCTCCCGGCCACCTGCATTACAGTACCCCAGGGTAATCCCATTGCTAGATCACTACATTAATTGAAATATTGAATTTCTCCAGGCAACGCCGGGGGTACTTCATACTGTATATATACTGTATATATACCACGTATATATTATGGGACGTCGAACTTTTGCAATCTGCGTTAGTTAAAACATACCATGTCGGGGGATAGAAAAAGGCATTTATCAGGCTAGTTTCAGTCAGGGCTTCGGAACTGAATTTTTTTCGTTCCATGTTTCGTTCCATACCTCGCAGTCAGCACTTCTTCTGGTTTCTGTTCCGCTACAAGACGCTTAATTTCGTTCTGTTTCGTTCGAAATAAAAAATAATAAAAAATAAATACCATACATAAAGTCTTTCCCACAATCCCCGACCATTTCTTATTCCCTTGCCCTGAACATGATAAAAGTGGGAGAATTGGTCGGATGAGTTCGGTGTCTGGCATAGTTGCAGGTCCAGCATTTTTATCCACATATATGAGGCATTCGGGTAGGAAAGTAAGCCAGACGCATCGGTAGAGTCCGTTTCTCCCCATATCTTTCGAACGCATTCATTCAGTTCAGATCATAAAGCATGAAGACTCGATGGAATCTCAAGGAGGCGATGAATCAAAAAATATATAATTAAATTTAAAAAAGACCCTCCCGTTGCTTCTCGACCGTTCGATCATCTGGGATGGTGTATATGAGAGAAGGCCGAATGGCACGAAAGGCCGAATGGCACGAGAGGCCAAATGGCACGAGAGGGTAACTGATCGATCTCCTTTCTTCTTCGAACCCCTTCCCCAGATGGATTGAGCTCGAGAATGTCTCATTTCTTTTCCCGAAATTTTTTTTTGGCATCGCATCTCAGAAAAGACGGTTGTAAATTTATCTTCTGACCTTATCTCCTTCTGACCTTTTCGGCTTCCGACCTCACCCCCGCTAAGGTCATCCGAGCTCGAAGAGTTCAGGGCGAGCGGCATCACGCGCATCGCGTGACGCACCCGCGTCACGCACGAGCGATCGGCCTTCTCATCCCCCGCCATGAATACGAAATCCACCGAGATTAAAAGAGATTACCCCGAAGAAAGGCAATCTCCCCATGAATATCGAAGTGCGGATGACGCGCGAGCAGAAAGGAATCCTCAGCAAATTCTCATTCGCAATTCTCATTCCTTCCCTCTAAAATTCCAAAAAAAAATCAGCATCTGAAATCTATGGGAGAGATTTGCGATGGAGTGGCCGCCGCATGAAATCCGAGGAATGTTGGGAATTTCGCAATTCACGATCGTAAGCAAAAATTGGCCAGCATTTTCAGAACGGAATGGAGAAAAATTGTTTCCGCTTTTCAGAGCGAAAGATTTCGTTCGTTCCGGTTTCCCGTTTTGCTGTCGCCATTAAGTAACGTCCCGTGTTCCGTTCCGTTCCGAAACCCTGGTTTCTGCTCGGGCGACTTCAGATTCGGTATTTGCTGGTATTTGCAATTTTGGTATTTGCAACGATGGCACTTGAATCGATTGTACATGATACTCGTCTGAATAAATAATTGCGCCTTCTCGACGATCTGAGAAAATGAAACTTTTCTTTTCAAGTTCCGTTCTCGACCGATGTGATTTTTTTTTATCAGGTTATAAGTTCTTTGTATTCTCCTGTTGAGTCACTTCCCGTTGCGTGACGTCATCGGCAAGCAGGCAGGCACAGATCATTAGGCGATCATTCTGTAAATGTGGATCTCGAAGGTTCCTTCCGAGTTTCTCCGTTTCGTGGGAGCAAATTTTTTTTTTAAGATGATGTACCTCAAAGCGAGAAAATTAACGACGCGACCGAACGCGGTTGGCAATTGGCAATATCGCGTCGAGGTACGGGAACCGAACGCGATGGAAACGAGGCACATCGCGCCGATTTTGATTGGACTTCTCGCGAGGGCGAGACCCTCGGGAGAAACTGAGAGGAGTCGTTTGTTGCCGTTCGAACAGATAGATGTCAGGTGCCGTCCGGCGAGGCCTTCCCCGTGCCTGTGCCGATTCCGTCGGGTTCGGGATTCTCCGTCTGCCGGTTCGCGGAGGAATGCCGTCAGGGGTGCGGTGAGTCTTTTTCTTTGCTCTGTGGGGGGAAGGGGGGCGGGGGGTGGGAGGGGGGCAGGAAGGGGATCTTTTTTGTGGCAAAAGTTGCTTGAATTTTCGTGGACTCGTCTTTCCACTCTGCAAGTCCAGGCCGACCTGCCCTGGTCACATACGATAGGCGATATCGTACCTGGAAAGGGGCATCGGTTCTATCTAGAAGTCTCAATTTGCATGTTATTACCCAAGTAGCGCAAGAACGTCCAAGAAAACGTCCAACCTATGCTCTAAGAGGTTTGACACGTTCAATGTTCTTGAATGCACAGAAGTCGAGCGCTCAAAGTACTCTTAAGAAGGTACTATCGGTGATCGCCAATAACTTGTTCTCACTGCGATTTCTGAAGGATGTTAGTTGAACGTTCGACATCATTTTTTAAGCATGTGGGGTCTGCCAAGACGGGGCAGCGGGCGAGCCTTCTGGCATTTCTTCTAGCTAAAAGAGTTCGCGCAATCGAAGCGAGATGACGCCTAAATCGCCGACGTAACGAATCGATGGAAGTGACCTGGTCCGCTGAAATGAATCCCCGCTGCATTTCATGCTGCACCTGATCTTGTCTCACCGACACATTAGGAGAAGACAATTTGAATTCGATACATTCGTCTTGCGAGGCAATCATGGCTCAGAGGATGGAGGGAGGGAGGATGAATGGAGAATGAATGGAGGATGGAGGGCTCAACCTCTATCCTCGCTCCAAGGAATAATGCAAGGGGGCAGCACATGTCTGTGCTAATTCCGATATCTGCCGTGAAATTTTGCGTGGAACGTGTAGAACTCCTTAAAATCCAGACGAAATCAAAGATGTCAACCATAGCATCGTTGCAGACGCGTGATTCCGGAGCGGGAAAGGAATTTAGCCAGCAGAGGAAGTGTCTTCCTGTGGGGGAAGTCCCAGAAAGACGCGAGGGAGAAGGTCGAGAGGGAGATTCCCGCTGCATTGTAGTTCCGGTTTAAAAAAAGACACGCAGACTTAAACTTATTTTCTATCAAAAAAGGCTGGAGCTCCTGTAATTTTAGCATCTCCATTCGATATGCATCCTCTGCAAGTCGCCTTCCCGTTGAATAAGAAATCGTTCGGGAAAGTCGTAAAATTTTCATTCCCTGCTTCAAATGTGAAATGTCGACGTGCTTCTCGAGGTTCAACCGAAAAGAATCGCGGTAATTTCGACTTGCATGGATTCCTCTCGTGCGTTTTTTGACCGAAATTCGTTTGTGAAAAAGAAAATCTCCTGCCTACACCGTCTTTTCATGTCTTTTCATGTATTTTCATGTATTTCTTGCTCTTGAAATCTCAGATGGAGAGGAAATTCGAGTCGACAGGAAAGCTTTAAAAATCGATTATTTAAAATGTGATTTGAGCCGTGATAAAGCAAGATAAGAATTTATCAGAAACCGATTTCTTCACGGAGATTTTCGGCACTTTAACTCTGCAAATTTATTGCAATCGAAGCAGACATTTCTGGAAGCGTGACGGAAATTTTTTAATTTATCCGAAACATCACGCGCAGAAAAACGCGAAATTCGCACAATATCGGATGGTTTCAAAATTGAAATTGGTGCGTTTTTGGCAATGCAGGCACCTAAAGCTTTCGCGCGCCGACCCCTTCCACCTTCCCACCCTCCCTCCTTCCCCTCCTGCCCCTCCTGCCCCCCTACCATACCTGTTTCACCCTTTCTCGATGCACACCCGGCCCGAAGCCGTCGGTGTTGACTCAGTAAGAGTCTCAGCTCCCAAGGGAGGATCCCTTCTGAGGAGGAGAAACTTCGGAGACTCCCTTCGCACTCGCCTTCAATCATCTCAAAAGTAAGCCACGAAGTCACGAGAGCTCCGATATTCCCCAGACTCGTCAGCACAGACGAGGCTCAAGCCATCCTTAGCCATCCGAAGCCATCGGCCCGCAGATTGCCCGGAGCTTATTCATAATGGAAACTTCGGGAGGCTCATCGATCTCATTAGCCATTGTTTGCTCATGTTATTAATTATTGCGCCATTTACGCGACTCTCGGCTTCCAGAAATTGATTCAAGGCTCTCGCAGAAATCAAAGCATCATTTTCCATTTTGGCAAAATTTGTACCAGCACCACGTCTTATTCCTTTCTCATTCCTTTCGTCGTGACGACTCTGAAATCTGTTTTCCCGCAAAGAGCCATCGACATCGAAGACGTCGCGAACGGCGAACATTTTCATGCACGAAACCATATGCCTCTCATTAGCAGTCCGGAAGTGACATCACTTCCGTCACCAACGAAAATTTTTTTTTTAAGCGTTTCTATTCAAAACTCCGATCTTCGCCCGGCGGCTTCATCTCAACCGAACACATCGCCTCATATTCAACGGACGATTTGCGAGAGCTTTCGATTTGAGAGAGAGAGAGAGAGAGAGAAGAGAGAAAAAGAGAGAGAGAGAGAGAAGAGAGAAAAAAAGAGAGAGAGAGAGAGTCGGGCTTCGCGGAACTCAATCGGATCCAGAATCTCCTTAGCGGTCGATAGAATTTCGATAAACCCGCGGGGTTCATCGAAATCGTCTCGAAGTGCTTCCATCGCCTTCCATTAGGGAGATTCCCCATCGCCCGGCTTCGTCGCCGTTCTCGGCTTATAAGGGAAAACGGAACCGGAAATTACACTTTTAAATTTTACATTTTAGTCGGTCGATGATTCGCGGTGTCGTCGAATGGAAGTTGATCGAGTTTGCGCTTTCGGCCTCGAAGGGGTTCGAGGATGGCGTGACGTCATCGGGCTCCTCGACGGCTTCCTCGTCTGGCGCATCCATCATCCCATTCCCGTCGTCCCATTCTGGGGGCACTCTGATGATGCCAGCGGGAGTCCCCGAAGGCGTCTAAATTGCTGCAATGAGATTTTCATGGACTCTCTCCCTTCTCACGGCCCATTTCAAGCCTCTTTCTTCGCCCTTCGAGCAAGTCGAGGAAATTTTTTCCAGACAGGGAGACTTAGAATGTAACATAGGGCGTATTTAAACTTTCAATACATAAAAACAATTTCACACAAAACCACAAGGGCTTCTCAAAATTCTGTATCCCCCTGGGAACAGAGATATCGAGACTCCATGCTAATGAGTTAATGAAAAAGCGAACACCATCCGACTACACCATACTGGAAAAGTGCAGGGTATCTTTCCCCGTTAGTTGCACGCGTGAGGTGCACGCGTGAGATGCACGCGTGAGGTGCACGTGGCTAAAGGAGCGGGATTTTCACTCATGCAGATAAGCATTGCTGCAGGAAGGCCCGAGAATGGCATGGAAAAAAGGGGAATATTTTATTCAGGAAGCGGTGTCACATCCATCCATCCGTTGTCACCATCCATCCCTTGTCACCATCCATCCGAGTTATCTCCCGCGATATTATTTATTCATCGGGTCACAGACGTCAGGAACGACGTCATGAGCCTTTCATTCGTCGAGGGCTTTGAAATTTTCTCAAAATATCCCCATCGCCACCAACTTCAATAGGTTGAAACTGGGACGAGCCCTCTCCATTCGGGCTGCGGATCGAGTAGGCGGACGATCCCTTTCGGGATTTTATCGGGATATTTTCAGGAAGTCCAGGATTTCTCGTTTCCCGATCGATGAGGCTGGGGAGCTCTCTTGCGGATTACAACTTCTCGAACGAGATGTTATAATCGGCGATGGCTTTCCCGATCGATTATTCCTGGCATGAGCGGAGGACAAAGGAATTCAGCCTGATAAATGATCATACGTGAAATCCATCGTCTCATTCCCCGTTTCTGCGTCTTATTCCGTGGGCTTTAGTCACTCATTACGGGACCTCGTTTCCGCTCGAGATGACGTCAGAGTCAGGCTCGAAAGCGGAAACTCACATCTTACTTGAAGATCAGGTCCTACGCCAAAAATCACTCACTAACTCCCGATAATGCAGGAGCAAAACCAGAACAAACAGAAACGCACAAAACGCAGACGCACGCACAAAACCCAAAAAGCCGCGGTCCCTCCGTCACCGATACGAGGCGGATAAAGCGAAAAGTGCCGGAAAAAGTTTGCGCTTCGCATGGCTGCATTTCTCTCCATTTTCGCTGATTGCAATTTGTGTCATGAAAAGAAGCCCGGACACTTCATACGACCTTGAGACGGAAACCTTGACAATTCCTCAGAGGCTTCCTCGTGTTCCCAACTCAGTCAAGGATAGAGGTCCGAGACACGTAAACACCCATTTCTCACACTCCAACCATTTCATCTTGAAATGACTTCTGCAATTCCAAGGAAAGTCGAGAGATTTTGACCAAACGCTGACGACCTAGAATCGTGGGGTGACGATCCGGCCCGAAATTCCACTCGAACGACCGTGACGTCACAAAACGAACCGCGCGTCTAGGCAGATATCACGGAAGCTGCGAGAGTTCCTACCGATTGGTAATTAGCTAATGCAGTGCCGATCCTCGGAACGGGAGATGAAGGATAGATCAGAGGAACGCAGTAGACGTTCTACTTTGAGATTTGCGGAGGCTTTCGACAGCCCTTCCCATCACTCGATTGCTCTCGAGGCGCATTAGATTCTAAGCATGCTGATCAGCGCCTCTAGGTGGGGGGCGGGGGGGTGAGAAGGTGGGGGGGCTCACTCTAGAGAGTAATCGCACGAGACCGTCAGCAAGGTAGAGGCATCGGGATCTTTTCACTCGACGGATCGGGAGTGGATCGGGACGGGTGGCACCGATAATCCAATCGGGGAAACGATGGCCTGCAAAGAAGCGAAGGCTTGAGAGATGCCGCTGATGCGGAAAGCGTGGGACGAGGCCGATCGGATGAGGATTCCCTTCTCGGCTCTCGCTTTTCTTTTTGGCGCGCCGGAGTCGATCTGTGGACTCAGAAGACACAATTATCGTAATCGGATTTTGTAGCATCGCAGTCCGAATTGGTATGAAAAATATTGGAAATCTGATGGAAATTATGGATCGACGGAATTCTTCCCGAGACAATAGGAGGAATCGCCTCGTCGATGAAGATCCATTGTTTGCGCCGAAGTTGAGATGATTAGGGCCAATTCTTCGTTAGACCGCGAAAGGAGTGCTATTTACCCTTGTTTTTCCCCTCGTTCATTGATCTCGTTTGGAGTGTCGCGAAATTAGGCTTCCGGGGATGAAGGCCTGATCGTTTCTGGGAACATTTCCTCACGGAGACGTTGCTTAAGCCGAAGAGTGGCTGGCCGATTCCAATTTGAGAGGATGGAACAGGAGAAAATGCCATTTTGAGATCAGCATAAGCTTAATGAAGATGATACCTAATGAAATCTAGGAAGCGGAGAATACCCGAGGAAATTTTTCCTCTTCTCGCCGAAATTTTGAGAAATTCTGTGAGAAGTGGCGTCGAGGTGCGATGCATTAAGGGGATTTGCTCGCTCGAATCTCTCGGATTTCGCCGTTGAAACTCGTTTGGAGGATGAGATCCTATAATCCGATCCGTGAAGTCGAGCAGGGGCGAGACGGTAAGTTTCGATCCGGCTCGGAACGGCGGGCGACTGAGGTGCAGGATGAATGAGGAAATACGACCGAGAAATGAGATGAAGAAAAAATACGAGAGATAAGACGAGAAATAAATAAGATCGGGTATCCGACCGTGTGGGAGTAGTATGACTTCGAAGGAAAGGCAGGAGAAAAATTGGCCCTCCGTCGTTTTTATTCTGCGTCGTCAAAGGAGAGAGGGGGAAAGCTGCCGTGAAAATTAGTGCCATCCTTTGTGGGCTTTGATTGGTCTTTCCTCTTTCAAAAAGGCCCTTTGCCCTTTAAATTTTCTCATTACGAGAAAAAAAATTAAATAAAAAAGTCTGGCTGTTTCGACTCAATAAATCTCTCGGAGAGAGTTCCGAGAACACCACCGCCCGAAAAACGTGATCGCAGAAATTGAAGGTGATTTGCATAATGAAATTTTGTTTTCCTCAGAGGGGAAAGGGAGCTGGCCCTTCGAGAATCTGATCAAGCAGAGCATGGAGTGGTGCGATGGGTACGAGGCGCCGATCCTGGTGCCGCTGTCGTCGTGGGTCCCGCTGCCGGTGCCGAGGCTGGTCGCAAGTGAGGACATATCCTTTTTTCCCCCTGTATTATTATTTTTTTCTTCCTGGGGAGAGATTTCTCTAAGGGGTGGGGGAGGGGGGGGGGGGGAAGGCTGGTGAATCGAAGATGGTCCGAGGGCCGACTGACGAGCAAATGAACCGCTCGAGTGCCGCTGCAAAAGACAGAAAAAGGTCGTTATCCTACGGGATGGGTTTTCGAGATCTCGAGAGTTTTAAGGATGTGGAAATGCGTCTATGGCATCCGATTCCAAGTCGATTCGTCGAAAAAAAGTCCGATGCTGAACGACTGACGGTGAAGTACATCGTAACCGACACGCACGACTGCCCGCGAGATGGACGTAAATGAAGACGGTCCGAGACATTGTTTAGCGCAGATCACATCAGGCTTGTTCGAAGGAGAGACGGGACAGAATGCGGCAGACGAGTGCCGCCCGTCCCTGCTTCTTGGCAGGTGGGGGGAAGCTCCTTTGCATTTCGTGCGGAGGGAAACCGATGCGGACAGGTGGGGGTCCAGAGGGAGGTGCCGATTCGGTCGCGTTTCCCCGGTCGGCTTTTGGGGGAAGGGGAGATGGCGTCATTCCGAGTGAAGCCGCGAACGAGTGAGGTGGTGGTGTCGCCTGTCTCTTTCCATTTTCGATGATTTCGGGGAAATGCTTTTCTTATGTTTTCGGGGTCGAATTTCGATTTGGCGGAGATAGAAACATTCCTTCATTTCTGTTTTGTGTCTTCTCGACCTCTGATGATTTCGGAGAGGACGATTTCATGCATCGAAAACAACGGTCGATCGGCGAAAATCATGCGATGAGGTAGGATTTTCTCGACTCCCTAAGTACGAATGTACGACAGTTCTTCCGAGCGCAGTTTCGATACATGACAAGTTTTTTAAGTAACGATGGAAATACGAAGGCTATAATGAAGACGTTTTCATTTTCCTCTTCCCATTTGCTCTTCTGCCACTTTCCTTCCCTCCCCTTCCTCCTTCCACCTCCCTCCCGCCTTCCAGCCCTTCCCCCTTCCCCTTCCACCCTCTCCCCCTTCCTTTTCCCCCTCGCCTCTCTTTTGCACCCCTCGCTCTCCCCCCCTCCCCACTTACGATATCGTTAGGAAACTGAACAGTCTGGATTAGCTTCATTAATCCCTCTCTGATGCAATTCCAGATCCAATGCGCAAAGAGCGGCAAAGGTATTCGCGGAGGCTCTCAAGAGCCCAAAATGGAATTCAAGTATTCTTGAAAAGATTTTCGAGTTCGCCCTGGACGACTTTGCTGTCGTACCGCGATAACTACCGAATGATCGGCTTACCGGAATCTCAGATCGGTTTCGTGGAATTCGGGATGATCGGGTTATCAGAATTCCGGATGGCTGGCTTCCCGGAATCCCTCATTCATTATATGAAGAAAAATGCCCTGCTGCCTTTATCCACAATTGTGATTTCACGGTGGCATGAGTCTGCCGGAAGGAGCTTGGAGAGGAGCTTGAAAACGCCATGGCCAATCCAGCGTGCGATTGCATCCGGATTCCAGTCCAGACCATGGAAGCAGCCAGACCCGATTTAAAATATTCATATATATATTTGAGCGGTTGTTGACGTTTTACCCGGTGGGTTTCATCCGGTCATGAAATCGTCCAAGGCGATCGAGGGCAATCAAGGGCACTGGAGGGTGTGGGAAAGGAAGACAGCGCGCTCTACAAGCCAGTCGATCGAGAACTTGGAATCGATCGATCGACGACAGTCCGTCGCGAGGACGATGAAGCGCTGCAACGCTACCGCTCGCGATGAGTGCTTCTGTTGGAAACTTAATTGGGTTAAAGTTCAAAGTTCAGCTCTGCGAGATGTTTTGTAAAATGAGAATTGAGTGGAAGGTGAAAAGGGCGCATTCGTCGCAATGCAACCTTGCGACTTCCCGCGTCCATCTGATCGTTTCGGTGTAAACCGTCCGAGAACTGATTTCCCAAAGCGCTAAAATGAAAAAAGGGCGAAGATAATTTTGCTTTATTTGGGTCAGTTACGAAACTATATGCCCAGCTAGTGCTGTATTTTTATTATTATTAATTGTTTTCATAGAAAAACTATACATAGGGGTATTCCGTGACGTAATTGGTAACCTTTGAATGAATTGCTGCAAGGAATCGCTCAACGTTGGCTGGTCTAGGACTTTCTGGGGATCTTCACACAGCGCTTGACCGATCAGATGTATTACCTGTTGACATTCCACGTGGAATTGGCAGTCGGATTGGCCATTGACCTTCAGATTGACCATTGGCCTTTCCCCCTTCCCTCTTCTAATTCCCGTCTAGCATAAATAACTTAGCCTGGACTCCAATCCAACGTTGCCCTTTTGCTTGATTGAGGCTAAAAATAAAACTTTTAACGAACTTTATTCTGCCCAAACTTGGCTGTGCCAACTTGTTTCGAATAACTTTCCGTAGTTTCGGTTCATTTTTGGAATACCAAAAAGTAATATTTAATTTACCAATCGACTCCGGTGAGATCGATGGAGGCACTTGAAAAAAAGTCTGGTTACGATTCACCGATTCCGAAATCCATCGTTTTGGTTTGCAAGAACGTCAGACTCAACATTAGGATTCTTTTCGCATCCGCCCGAAGGGTGAAACCGATCCAGCCACTTGTTGAGAAGCGATGCGGGAAGAAAGAGCCACGATAATAGAATGAGTAAATAGAGTTCCCCCGAATGTGTGATGAAAGGCTTTTGGGAATTTCTTCCCTGCCTCGGCAAGCACAATTCTTGCTTATTCTTTTATTGTCTCTGCGAGATAGTGGTGTCTCATGAGGCAGTCTTGCTTTTTCTCGAAGGCGCAGGTAACTTTGTTGGTATTGGCAGGTATTGTCAGGTCAGGTCAGAGGTATTGTCAGGAAGACAATAAAATCTTGAAGTGAAGACCGTGAAGACGTTTTCGTTCAGAATTGAAACGGAGGACCGGGTTTAACCTGATGACCTCGATGGCTATCTGATAACCTCGATGGTCATTTGATAACCTCGATGGTCATTTGATAGCCTCGATGGCCATCTGTTGTCAATGATCTCCTTTTTTAGACCCAGGGCAATTCTCATCGCATCCTAGGGCAATTTCCGATTGCCAGCTCATTCCAGGCGCACTGGACTCAAAGTGGAGCGATCGCTTCACGATTTCCGCTGAATAAAAAATTAATAAATAATTACACCGAGATGATAAGATCTGAGGGCGTGCTAAAGAAGAGGGAAAGAACCTGGTTTACACGACAGGAAGCAGCACATCTGATATGTCGGAGTCTCTTGAGCCGTTGATGGGGTTTGCGAATCCCTCCTCAGAGCCTTCGCCGCATTAAATTCTCAACAGGAAACAACCTTCCGCTGTTCCATTGAAGCAGGTGGTTTCTGTCGGCCCTTCAGTCGGTGGTCTCTGTCGGCCCTTCAGTCGGTGGTCTCTGTCGGCCCTTCAGACGGTATCGCGTTTCCCCCGGGTTCCATCAATCTCACTTTTTTCTGGGGGAAATCTCTTTTTCTTTTTCGCTTTTTTTTTGCTGGATTCCTATCGCGCTGTAGCTCGCCCTACCAGAAAGTTCTTTTGAAAATGAATGAATTGCTCAATATAGAAATTTTAAAAAGGAAAACTTTCAAAGATAACTCCCCGAGCATGAAAAACCTCGTAAATAAAACTTTGAAGGGCGTCCCCGCTGAGAAAGTTTTTTCAGCAAGCCGAAATGAAAAGTTAAAGAGAAAACTTGCCAGTGCGAACTTCGATCGGTCGCAACGCCAGCGACCATCGAGCAACCGAGTCGATCGAGCGACCTTTAAGAGGATTATCTTTAAAGGAGTGGAGGCGGGGAAGGAGGTGAAGGCGGCGTTGCCGGTGAACGGAGACCAGCAGTGCGTCCTCGTCACCGCCGACGGCATCCTGCAGGTCTGGCACGTGCAGGGGAACCGGCTCCTGCACACATTGAAAGGTAAATGGCTCTCTCGACTTTTCTTTTTCTTGGTTCGAATGAAATTCACGGGTGGGATTCGTTGAGGTCACACGGGGCCGGTGAGGTGCGTCCGGTTGAGCCGGTGCGGCCGGTTTCTCTTTTCCGGCTCGGATGATACCTGCCTTGGGGTTTGGAGCACGTGGCAATGGAAGCTGGAGAAAAAATTCTCGTGAGTCACTTCTCCAATTATCCTTCGCCGAGCCTCTTTCCAAGGAAATAGCGCCACGAAAGAGGGATAAATAATTTAAAAAGGAGAGATGCTGAGGGGACCCTGAGAGGATTCACCGATTTGCATGGAAACTAGGAAAAAAGGGTTTTCACCCCTCATATTTTAGTTTTCAAATTAATTCTCTGGTGATGAATGGAACTGCGTGCCTGTCACGTGCCATATTTGCACGATGGAAATTCGAAATCCGAGCGATCGACAAGGCAGAGGGAGAAGAATGATGACTGTTAGTTTTGCAGCGGAGGCTTCCAATGAGAAATTTCTCGAGACAGATAGTATGGAGAAGCAATCAAATCCCCGTTACATGGAGGAAATGGAATGGGAAGGTCCATACATGCCGTAGAGGAAACCATGCTGAGTGTCTCTCAGAACAGACTCGTAACTGCACGCGGGGGCCGTAGCCGGAGACCGTGTTTGGGGGGGGGGGGGGGGGGGGGGGAAGGGGGGGGGGGGGGGGGGGGGAGGGGGGGGGGGGGGGGGGAAGGGAGGCTTTCCCCCCCCCCCCCCCCCCAAGAAAAAAAAAAAAAAAGAAAGAGAAAGAGAAAGGGATTTTCGTGATATATTTTTTGTGTTTGCGAGGAGATGGCAGAACTTTAACGCTTGAGGAAATAGAAGCACATAAGCGATCGGTTGATCCTTTTATACCCTGGTATCGGAAATCCCCGCGGGATTTCTCCTCGTGGAACATCTGTATTCGATCGTGAAAACCCTCAAAGTACGGATTAAAGTATCAGGGGGCTTTGTCGAACAGAGCCCAAGCCGTCAAAGAGCGTATTTCGTAATTCTGTTTCGGACGTGTAATATCCGTTAACTTTAGATTGCCCTCAGCAACTTCTAAGAAGAGAGGCGAGCTTCGTGAGATATTAATCTCTCTTTCACTCCTCTCATATGCCTCATCGGATTCTCTGACCCCAGATTTTTTTCTGCTGTAGTGACCGCATGGGCTAGCGAAACGCTGTGGTTAAACCTGATGGGTGCGAAACCCCGATCCGGTTCATGTCAGGCAGCGCTAGTGCTTGGCACGGTTAGTGCCAGGTTGCTTGAGCCTGGCATCTCGAGTGTGTGAAACGTGCTCAGAGAGAAACGAAGAGTTTGGCTTCTGCGTATCAGGATCTGAGCGATGGGTCCATGGAGGAGAGATTTAAAGGGAATGGCTCCTGGAAAGAGAATGGCTCCTGTTTTTCCTTCCATCGGAAAGCAGCTTTCCATTTCCGTTTTTTGAAGGCTCCGTGAGTCGGCTTTCATGCTGGAATGAGGGTGATTAGGAAGTGCGATAAAATCGGTTCTCTGGGGAACGGGATTTATCAGATCGATTCTTCCCCGCATGCGAAAACTACATTAAATAGTGACGGCCTTCCTGGCTTTCCTTGTGAATTCTATCAAGGATTTATGAAGTCACGAAGAAGATAAACTCGGGCCTGTTCCATTACGTGGACTATATACGTCGAGCCGATTCCATTCCGTTGCTTACCTGTCTTGCGGCACGAAAACGAACCGATAACATAAATCGTTAACGTGTCTAAGGTAAGGAACCTATTTTCAAACTCGATGTATCTTACAGCGTATGTTTCTGCGATCTCTCGCGGACGATATCGCGGAAGTATTTAAAGAAGTATCAATCGTCTACTGATTTCTGGAAAAAGTGATTTCATTTGCCTTGCTATTAGGAATGTAAGGGTTCATTACTGCGACTTTTACGTAACGATAAGGAAACCTCTATGATTTCTCTCATAATGGAACCCAAAGCACACGAAGCGCGATGTGTAAACAGTAAACCGAGTAAACAGGCAAAATTGATTATTCAATAGGCCATTACGTATGCGTCCCGCTCATCCTCGCTGCAGCAGCGAGAGGGGACGGTGGGGAGGGGGGGGGAGTGGGCAGGGGTGGACGGGGGGGGGGGGGGGGGGGAGGGGGGGAGGGGGGGGCCCCCC
>CAJPEV010002972.1:0-13336 GCA_905338385.1 Darwinula stevensoni | reverse complement strand
GGGGGGGGGGGGGGGGGAAAAGAAGGGGAAAGGGGAAGGAGAGATGCAAGTCAGGGAGATGAGCACCATAGTCGCAGTTGTGAGAATACTCCAAATTCATGTCGTCTATGCAGATTGCGACCATGCAAATGAAGGACTCCACTCGAGGAGTAGAGGAATCTGCATGATGACCTTGCAACCTCCAGTAGAAAGACATGGTAACCTCAATTTGACTCGTTTATGGGGCAAAGTTTTCAATATCGCCTGACGGGGAAAGGGTGGCGACGGGTGAAGGGGTGATGGCTTCACGGGGTAATGTTCTGTAATGCAGTGGGATTACAGCGTTTTTTCACTGCTAGGAGGAGCGAAGAGCACTGTAATCGATCTGTATTACGGAACATTGGCGTTAGAATGGGTCACGCTTCGATGTAATGAGTTCGAGCACGATGGAAAACCGCAATAACTTTGATACCATCAGAGTTTCATTGCCATTCTGGTCTGCTGCAACTTCCATCGTCCGAGAACCTGGGACCATTCAGGATTTTTCAAGAAATCGTGAGATGGAAAGTGGTCTTTCTTGTCCAGTAAAAATTCGCAATAAGAGGGGGAAATGCCTTTCAATGGCACAGCAAGACAAAATATCACCATAACTCTTTCATTATTAAACCTTTCACAGCCATATTATGATCCCCGTTGTGCATAGCTCAACTACAGCTCCACCTCGATGTCAGGAAAATGGTAACTCGCGCCTCGACGAGGCCCAGCGAAATAACAAAGTTGGTCATTTCAGAGAAAGGAGAGGTATTTCCTTCCTTCTAGGCATCAATTTTCCGCTTTTCGCAGAAATAAATTGAGGAATGGAACATCGGGGAGTGAATTTTTCGCCTTTTAGATGGATTGCCACATGACTAGATTCGAAGACTATTCACGCGGATCGGAGCATCTCATCAAGTTTCTTCGCAATTTGGGACGATTCGAGCGTCAATGCAAAAAGTGCAACTCGTTCCTTCTGCCAAGGCAAGACGAGTCATTCATTAATTGGCTCAAGAAGAATTCCGCTCGCGATATATATTTTTTTTCCGCCGTACGCCGATCGATCACACTCCTTCATCGGGGCTTGTCCCGCTCGGCACATCGTGATGGGACTGATAAAGACGCCGACCCAGCCTTCTTTCGCTTCGTTTTACAACCGCTCTGTTGGAAATGCAATCACATCCTCGATGGAATTTCGTTGTGGGGGGCCACCTCGACCACCATCGTTCATTTCTCGCGCAGCTTTTCCTTTTTTTATTTTTTTCATGAATCCCCGAAAGGCATAGAAGTAGTGGGGTTCAGTGCTGGTCGTGGAGGAGGAATGGTGGAAGGTAGCGAAGGAAGATGGGTGAAAAAAGGTTACGAAGGGAAAGGAGTTTCCGGAGCCACGCGTCATTCCCTCTACAACGATGACCATTCAAAGTGCATAAACAAGCGATTTAAAGTTTAAGATGAAAAGCATGATTTTAGCCTGGCTTTCGCGGAAGACTAACCCTCCCCGCGTCTTGGCGTTGTAATGTGCTCGCAAACCGTTAAACCCCCGCGATCGAAGCGATATATTATCGTCATCCTGTCAGAGTGGGGCCACTATAAAGTAGGAAGTGAGTGACAGACACGCAGACGACGAGAGCTTCATTTGCCTGGTTACTCCTGGACTGAGCCGAACGATTTCCATCTACAGGGTGACCACAAAGTCTGAAACCAACGGGGAATAGTATTTTATTACAAATCCCCTTTTGTTGTAGGTGATGTACTGAAGTTCTGAACATGGGTTTGAAGAGAGAGGAACGAATTGAATTGGTTTATCAAAACTTAAAAAATCGCCTTCAAACATGTATTTAGTTAGCTGGAGAACATTTTGAGCGTTTGTTAACTATATTCCCCATTGATTCCAGACTTTGTGGTCACCCTGTAGACTCGTTCCACACGCACCGGCTGGTCGTCTTCTTCTTATGAATATGTAATACTCGATGATCGGCACGCCGCGTGGCGATCGAAGGAGAGGACTCAAGCTCATGTTTATCTGTCCTCGCAGCTGTCTTATTTAAAAAAAAAGGGGAGGCGATGACGGAACCGAAGGAGCTCGTTCATATCGACTCTCCTCGAGAAGTGTGTAAGCGTCAGCGACATCTTCACCCCCGC
The DNA here is from genome assembly GCA_905338385.1 of Darwinula stevensoni. Taxonomy (NCBI): domain Eukaryota; kingdom Metazoa; phylum Arthropoda; class Ostracoda; order Podocopida; family Darwinulidae; genus Darwinula; species Darwinula stevensoni. The sequence goes on along the minus strand of CAJPEV010002972.1, from coordinate 11,182 downwards.
CCCCCTTCCCCCCTCTCCCCACGAGACACATCTAGGGAGAGGCGATCGAAGGTCTGTATGGAATGGAAGTCCGTGGCATTGTCCCCTGGTGTGTTTCTGGCCTGTATCTCTTACGGCCAGGGAACCAACTTGGCACTTTTGAGTGCTGCAGAAGGATCGCACCCGTCGGAGGAACTACGAAGAGAAGGGCTTCTTGTCTCTCTTCAGATATAACAGAAATTACAGCTGTCTTCCACATTGTTCCGAATACTTTTTCATAAAATGTCAGGCAATGACAGCTAATGTTACGCCTCGTGGTGCGAAAAGAACGAGTTCCCTGCCCATCCACCATTTCGTATTAAAGGCAGGTCTTTCATTTTCAATGCGGCTGCAGTCCCTCGTACTTCCTTTCCGCTTATTTGCAGCGCTTAAACCCCAAGGTTCACGATAAAAGCTCTTACATGCTCATCGACCGCCTGCACTAAGAGAGCATTTCATCCCGCTCAATCTGCCATGTGAATAATACTTCCGTCGAGATGAATATCGCATCACGGAAGGAAATCCGGGTAGAATTGCCTCATGCAGCTCGTGTGATCCGCAGGTTCTGGTGGGGCACGAAGGCGGGGTCTTATGCGTGGGGATCGGGAGCGTGGAGGGACGAGCCGTCGTGTCTGGCTCGAGGGATCGGACCCTCATTAAATGGAGTTTAGACACTGGAGAGGAACTGCTCATCATGAGGCAGCATCTGGATGATGTCACTGCGCTGGCTATCACGGCCGACGGATCTCTCGCCGTCTCGGGTCTGTTTAAGGCCGGCTTTTCTCCTTTCAGGGACGCGATCGATGGATTCACGAGGGCAGATGTGATTTTCTCGCAGGGTCGCTGGATGGGACCGTTTGCGCGTGGAACTTGAACGACGGGAGTCTTCTGTCGCAGATGGGGCTGGGGAGTCCCATCGATGGCCTCCTCTGTTCCACGGATGCATCCGCCATTTGCGTGAAACTGGAATTTTGTAACACGGCTCCCATCCTCTGTCTGCACAACACCCCGGCGTCTCGCATCCAGCCCGTCCCCGTCAACGTCTTGCCCCCCGGTCCCGACTCTTTGCGCTTTCGTTTTCGTGGCAACTACATGCAGGGTGTCAACGTCGCGATCGTTCCGCAGGTTCGGCCATGGAGTTGCGAAATGCGGTGAAGAAGAAACCGATGATGAGGAAGGAGTTCTCCCTCGACACCTACACGTGGCAGAAGAAATATGGGCGTCTCCTGAGCCGGGAACTCCCTCGACTCGGTTCCACGTCTAGTCTCGACGAGGTCACGTCGGTCGGCGAAGAAGATCCCGGAAAGGTTGCTCGCGACTTCCTCCCTTCCAAGTTATACAATTTCTTCGTTATTGATTTACCTACATTTATGCTTTATCGCAGATCATCTTAAGCCTTCAATGTGGCCAAAAGAAGGGGAGCTGGGGCTCTGTGTTTCAATCCAGATCGTCCTCTCTGGTAAGTGGATCGCGCTCACCGTGACTTGGTTGTGAAAATTTTCAGTGCAATGCTTTCATGAACATCTGGCTTCGCAGGCAAAGCTCCCCATGAAGCGTGAAGACACACGAGATTCGAGAGAGACGAACGACGTGATGTAATCCGCCGTTTGAATGTTTGACTTTTATTGTGATCAGAGCGATTACCTCTGTACAATCAGTACTGTGTTCATGAATGTCCGTTGACCCCTTGGAGCAATCCCTTACCAACATGTGATACCCTTCCATGAGACTATTTCATTCAAGAGAAAACGAGATAAAAGGAGTCCTGCTGAAAGGGGAATGGTAAAAGGCATTTATTGCTCTGGAATGTTAATTGAGGACTATCACATAAGTATCATGCAATCCATATCATTCAACACGATTGTATATTACTCCCGATTTGAAATTCCCTCAACAACAGGAGCCAAAACAGAAGTCTCCATCCCAGAGTCTTCTTCAATTAATCACTTTGCATCCAGCCCATAGCATAGGACTGCATCATTCAAGACAGACTTGAGGGATGAATGAAAAACGGGTGTCTCACTTTCTTCCCTTGATGGCAGTCTGATGTTACTGGCTGGATGCAAGAGGTTTCAATCTCAATTGCAAACCTGGAACTAGAATGTGGCAAAGGTACTTACACCTAACTCACAGGGCAATTAGGAATTCAATTACCCAGTGAAACATAATGAAATACATCACAGGAAGCAGCAGTAGCAGGATTTTTTGTCTGTCTGGAATCATAAAATAAAAGATTGATACAGAAGTACTGTTTCCAAGCTCTTTCAAACTTACAACTTAATATTCAAGAATAAAATTTCAGAACACAATAATTGAGTGTAAGAATTTTGAGGGATGACTCATACTCAAATGATAATTCTCAAGTTTGTAAGTGGTGCAGAGTTTACTACTTGATTTGTAGAACTACTCAAGAAATGGGGGGTGAATATGCATTATTAGAAAGTTGGCTAACTGACATGCAGACAAGATTGGGTTTTGATTATCATTTTGCTCAGATAACTAAACTACTTCAAAAATATTGGCTGTATGTAGGCCTAGGAAAAAATATATCAGAAGGGCAGCTAGCTTTGCATGATGGACTTAACCCTCAATGAAAGATACCATTTAATAGAGCTTGGATGAGAAAAACTTTTTGTAAACAATATCTGCAAGCCAGTTAATTGCACAAAGTCCCATTATGATTGCCTTAAGGAGAGAGGTTGTACAGGTAATCAAAACTCTACTGCATGCACTTCAATGTATGTATCAAGTATGAGATTATTGACGGAAGTAGACACACAGGTGTTAAACTGCATAATAGAATATGCAAATACGATCTCAACATGTCTATGGAGATTCTGTCCTCCCTACATACTAATAGGCCTAGTATTCAATTAAATATGTCAGGAGCATAATAATCTGTCCATACTGAAGACAAAAATGATCTAAAGTATCAAGACATGAGATTCTTTCTCCTAAACATGAGTTTCATGATATATAAGAGAATTCATATGAGAGTCTTATAGTATGAAAAGAGGGTCTTCAATGGGTCTGACTAGTTCTACAGGGAAAGGCTTTAAAAAGGGTCTAAAAAATGCTCAATTAGCTGGAATATGTTATGCAGATAGTTCAAGTTCACAGGGGGGAATTTGAAGAAACCATGACATCACTACAACTCGGACATTGTCAAGGCAGGGCTAGGAAGACTGATGGGCTCATAGGCGAATCTTCTATAAGTGTATCTGTGATCAACTTCCCTCTTGGAGAAATCAATATCAACAGCATAAACTCTTCACAGGTGTGAGCAGGCTGACTCTGACCTTGAATCTGGATTGAAGTCCTTGTACTGAGAGAAAACTTGTATCTGAAGAAGAAAAACAGATCTGCATGTCAATCAGAAGGCTAAGACATTCCAATCTAGGCAAAATACAAATTGAGCATCTTCTCACTTTATCTTTGACCCGTTGGCAGAGCTGCAGGGCAATGGTGAAGAGAACGAGGACTTCATTAAGCCATGGGACAGAACATTCTGCCTGCATGGCATCAAACTTAGTTGTTCCATGACTGTGGGTCAAGTGGTATACAGCCAGAACCAATTTATGAGACTGCAAGTAGAAACTGATGGCCACATCCCCTGGCAGCTGGGGCACCAGGGATTTCTAAACAAACCACACAGTTATACATCATCAACCACAGTTGGACCTATACGAACATTAGCTATGAGTTTCTGCCTTTTGATCTGACCACATTGCGGCTGTTGATGAGGTCTTCAATGGTGCGTTTCTTGGGAATGATGAGGCTGGAGCGGCCTCTTTGTAAGCAATCCAGCACAGAGGAAAACATTCGAGACACCTCCTCTCCAGTTCTAAGGAATAATACATTGCCAATATATGTATTGAACTATGCTTAAGGTGAAAATTCTGGAACTGGAGGAAAACAAGAGGATACAATGCATTTAAACATACTGGAAACGATACTCCTTGTCTACATCTGATAGCCTCTGCATGGCCATTTGAAGGTGATTGCCAGCATCTTGAACTTGCTGCAATTTCCAAGGAGCTTCAGGTGTTACCTGAGTGTGGATCACAGGAAGGGAATGACGATGGATCCTCAAGGAAATGTCCTGAGAAGAAAGAAATGGAATACATGTTCACAATGCTGCCAGGACAATAAAACAGGGTTAGATGACTGACAAACTCTTGTCCACAACTTACTGCCTGGGTGATAAGGTCTCCATTAACAGAAACTACACACTTGATGCCATCTGTTGCAGACTGCTGATTGTTGAGTACAAACTTGTCCTGCTTGATAGAGGACTCAACACCACATAATGCCATTGGAAAATGCTTTGAGCAATCCTAAAATGTGACAGGAGGCAGTTAACCTGAATTTCTAATACTTCTACACTAACTAAAGAGTACATCCAATGGAAACCTTCAAGTAGAGGGAACACTGGGTGATTCTAATGTTCTTGTGCTAGACTCGTGCATTTTATAAGTTATTCTGGACTTTAAAAAAAAAGCAGAAAATAGGCAAAGCCCTCCACTGGGCAATTAAGTTAATCAAGGAAGAAGTGATGAACACAGACACCAAGTGTACTGTATAATGAGCTGTAAGAGGGAGAAATTCAATCAATATGGGAAAAAGATGGGTCAGTTGGATTAGCAAACAAATCACAGTCTTTGTAATAACCCATCACTTACACATTTAGGTTGACTTTCATACTCTTGTAAAGAAGTAAAAACTCAACACCACTACTGCTCTCTGCCTTGTCTTCCCTCTGCTCAAGGGTTCCCCAACAAGCATTTTGGCTCTTATACCTGCAGAATGGCAGTGAGTTGAGCTATTGCATCATGCACCTCATGTTCCAGGAGCCACTCATATTCTTGTTCCTGGAAAAAAAAGTGAAATAGCAGAGAAAGTTATCAATATAACTCTGACGTCGTGCTGGCGAAAGTAAAGGTACAGATGCACAGCATGGATTAATGGGCCCATTTTAAGTATTTCATATAATAGTTTTTCGGTCTTTATTAATCCTCCAAGTGGCAAAAGTCGTAGTTGCGACGTTAATACAGGCTGCAATAACGTCGTAATTGCGACGTTTGCCGCCTGGAACGTGAAATCTCTGGAGAGGAAAAAAAGAAAATTACTCACGAGATAAGCTACTTCGTGATGCATGGTGGCAGCCATGTTGTCGCTCATCCCCGCGCTTGTGCCGCTTCAATCGAACCACGTGAGAGTCCTTCAGGATTCTCATCTGGCCGGAGTTTGGACCAGGACCGTTCCTTGAAATCATTTTGTCTCTGGTCTTCTTCAGACACAAGCGCCGGGAACCGGTGGAATCTCTTGAGATGGAGAGGAGGCACCAGCAGAGGAAGCTGGCCAAGAAACTTATTACTCAAATCACCGGACTGAAGGTATGCAAGCTGCAAGCTCTAGAGTGTTTTGCAAAAGAGTTCGTATCATATATTACATTGGGCAATGTTATTTCTATGGTGCATTCCAGGAGGTGAGAGTATACCCTTGGATAAACATGATATTAGGCTTATGGGGTCAATGTTAGAGGTATGAATTAATCTGCAATGCATTGTACAGTATATGCCTTTGCCATTCAGGCAAGACATGTAATTGATGGTCATAGGCCTAAACTGTGTTTTCTTTTCATGAGGTCTATGCCTACCATGCCTCTTATCGTTTTGGTTTCTAGGAAGGCCTGAAAAACAGTTTTCCTTCCCTTTCAGGAAGATGATGGAAATTTCACAGCATGTGAAGAATATGTCCTGCCAAACTGGGAGCATCACCGCTTCACATCTGTCAACAGTCACCAAGTGAGACGAGAGGTAGAGGGTTTGATTGAGCGATTCAAGATTGAAGCCATGTATGAAGAGGCTGAGGTGCTAGAGAAATGCTTCAAGGAATTACTACAGTCCCCAGCATTTGTCAACCATGAAGAGGTCTGATCATTGAGCCATTCCTTTCAAGTAACTAATTTCAGAGTCATAACATGCAATTTATGTGAATCACAGCTCGTGGATGTGTCTTTCTAAAAAAAAAAAACAAAGGAGTTAAGAATCTTGTTACTAAGAAAACAAAGAAAAGTTGGCATCTAGCAGATGGCTACTCACTTAGCCTTAACCCTAGCCATTCCATATTTTTTTTATATTGTGTTGAGAGCACATTTGGGAATGCCCTCTAGAGATAGTAGGGCCAAGATAATATGAGCATTCAAAGTGACTTGCATGGATGCAAACCATGGATGAAAGACACTAGGGACCAAGACTTCATGATTCAATTTAAAATCTGAGATAAGACATTCTTTAAAAAACTGTAATGAAAATTACTTCATGTGAAGGAACTGGGCTGAAAATGATTAAAGGTAAGAAAAGTAAGGACATGCCATGCCCCATCTGATTTCAGTGACCAAATCATATATATCTTAGGCATATTCATTCTGAAATTCTGAATCTATTCTGGAAAAATTTACACTCATCTTCGAAGACAGGCTTTTACTTTAGTCTGGCACTATTTCACATAATTCTGATGACTATGGCACTTCTCAGGCATGGGTGTTTTAAATATTGAAAGTTTATTGGGGTGATTTAGGTGCTGGCTCTTTATTTTAAATTAAATAGTGATCAGCAGCTGGGAAATACCATGATCAGAGATAGGATGACCTTTAGTTGATAGCTAGTTGATCTTTATTGCTGTGTAATTATTTTCTAAAGTATGGTTTGGTAGTTTTAATCCTGGACTAAATTTTATTATTATTCCCAGGTTGATCTGCCATGGTCGGTGCTTCAGTTACTTCTCATTCTATGCCATAAGTCAGCAGAGTTAGGTCTACCTGGGGCATGCCCTCCTCACCGCACAACACGATTGAAAGGAGGAGAAAGTATCACCAAGTCTCAACTTGAACGACTGAGCCCCATCATGTCCTGTTCTCTGACTCCTCCTGATGATGTAAGTATGGATGCTGAACCAGGCAGAAGTCTGAATTGTACATATGGATCTAGAATGCTTAACCTAGTTGGATGTGGAAAATGAACCATTTTGCCATTGAGAAACTCTTGATGAATAGGATTTAAATTTTCCTGGTTCATAGAGAAGTCAAAGAAAAAATTGAGCAGTTCAAAATTGGTTATCATAAAAAATGGGAATCCATGGTTCAGAATATTTTCTTGAATTTACTGCTAATTATTGGTATCACAAAGAAAATGTAAGCCATCTCTGATATTTCAGACATTATCAGATTGGAGCTCCATGGATGAAGAAGAGCAAGATGAGAAAACCCATAGAAAAGCAACAGAATCACATGAAGAGACTGCCGTTGAAGAAGAAAGACCAATTGACCCACCAGGTTCTCTTTTATTCATTGGTATTCAACAAGAGAAGTAGACTCTTTATATGAGGTAGTGCTTATCTTTCCAGTTTTCAGGTGTGCCACAAGACGTCCCACTCCACCCTGGATCCAGCATGATGGTATTGTAGCTGTTAAAGAACACCTGCAGTCTCTCCTTCATCCAATTGTTTGGTTAGTGTGGAAGTGGTTTTTCTATTTTCAAGGCACATATGTTACCTCCTGTTGGGAAGGATCAATCCCAAGTCTTGAATTTTTGTCTCCTTTGTTTGATTCATATATAGGAGTGGAAGTGGAGAATTGTCTGAGGATCTGCTGGTTTGGGACATTTTGAATGCTTTATCATCCTGCACTGTGATGCCTGAGACCTCCTTCCTCATTCAGCTTGTAGAGTTTGGGAAATGGGAACTCAAAGCTGGGTACAGCTTTCCCCATTTGCACATGGTGAGTAGTCAGCTAATTAGTCATCTTGGTTTTCCAAGAATGACTGACTGACTTGTCTTTGTGGGCTCAGGATGCATTACGAAGTTTTCTTGGTGGTGACCTTGGCAAAGGATTGAGCCACATGCTGTCCCTCCTGTCATTTGTGAATTCAGAGCACCTGCACCGTTCTCAAACAGTTACAGCATATGCTACAGGATTACAGTGTCTTCTGAAGCCTTTGCAGCAACAGGCTGGACATCTTAAGACCTGTGCCAGGCAACATAATGGTCTTGGACTTTGAGAGTTGCTTCATTGCAGATTACCTTAGATTTTTCCTTGTTCTCTTATGTGCTTCTTTTATATATTTTTTGCCTTTTTTTCCCATAGCCAAAGTTGTACCAACCTTGCTGTGGGCTGAAGAAGAATTGCACTCAATGCTGGGAGACTTGAGGCTCTTGCATGCCCTACATGTCAAAGTATTTCAGAGTGGGCCCCCCTCTTCATCCAAAACTCTGGAGGCAGTCAGGTCTTGCTCTGAAATTCCTCTTCTCCATTTGAGACCTGGATCATAATTACTGAAAGCTGTTCTTGTGTCTTGTCCATCAAGGTTGTTGACATGCTTGTATGAGAGAGGGGTAAGAGCAGAGGGATGCCTGGAAAGAGAAGAGAAGATGAGCATTGAGTTGTTCTTGGCTGCTGTGAGACCTTATCTCCAAATGGCAGAAAAATGGGTCTTATTGGGTCATTTGCAAGACCCACAGAAGGAATTCTTCATTCAAGAGTAAAGATGCTTCTTTTCTAGATCATAAGTTTGAGGCATAGGTTTTAATTTTATTTCTCTTTATTTCAGAATAGAGCCATCATGGGCAAAAGGATTCTCTATCAAATCTGGAGTGATCAAGGCTTTGAAGAAAGAGCTTGGTCCAAAATGGAGACCACTTTCATTTATTCTCCCTCTGGCACCAAATTTAATGGCAGCTGGGAAGAGTCATGCTCTGTTGCGAGAGATTCGCAGCAAGCATCCTCATCGAGCCTACATTGCATCGAGTTCACCTCTGACGAGTTAGTCACTTGTATAGTCTTCATTGTCTTCAGGTGGATCATGGACTTTTCTTTAATTTTCTGTAGTGCTGAATCTCCATGAACAACTCAGGACAGAAGTCTACAATCAGGATTTGAAAGAAGAGATTGTGACTGACAGAGATCAGAAGAAAAATGAGGAATGGGAGCTTCGTGTTTCAATGTGGCAACCAAAGTCAGAGGCCTGGAAGGAGGAAAATGATCCTTTTCTTCTCATGCTGGCAGCAAAGTCTGCATCTGCTTTCAACTCTCCCCCAACTTCCCTGCATTCTTCATCTTGTATTCCTTGGTAGTTTCATTCTTGATTTTTCAGTGAAGATCAGTAGAATACTCAGCTAGATGAAGTCAAAGACAGGATAGCATTAATTATGCCTATAGTACTGAATCAATTCAGCACAGGACTGATATCTTGTCAATTCTGTAATCCCCTTTCTACTGGTGCTGGTATGGCATGTCATTCATCTTTCCAGTTATATTTACATTTGAACAGATCATGAAATTACAGTGCAGCAGCGAAAAGCTTCATCTGTTATATTATCACAAAGCACAAAAAGTTTCACATAAGCATTGTGAAATGAAATCAGCATAAAGCTTTCATTGGGATGTATGGGATGGTCCAGATTGAAAAATTTAATAAAAACCAAATATAAGATATCACAAATTAAATTGGTGAATGAAATTTTGTCACCACTGCATTTTCTTAAACGAGTCTTGAAAAGTATGATTCTTGGGTGAGGAAAACAAATTATCGGAGAGAAATGTTTAACATTTAGACTTTATTTTGCCAGTTCTAATCTCCCAAGACACAGGATCAATATATGTAATCAGATTAAACTAATTTCTGAGCATGTTCTTATTTCAGGTGCTATGAGACTAGTAGTTCAGGCCTTTGCCTGAGGGATCTTAAAAAGATCCTGGAGGAGATAATTCGCATCCCCATAGAGAAAGAATGCGTGAGAGTGTGCCAGAAGCTACACAAGATACTCCATGATCACTTTCGCCTTGGTATCTGTTTGGAGGCTATGCAGAAGGTTTTCTTTTGTCAACATGAACCTCTGGCTCGAGATTTTGCTGCTCAAATTTTCTCCAAGGTTTGTCTTCTCAATCTCAGGCTGAGTGAACTTGCTCTTCTTTGAATGCTGGTTGTCTTGTATACAATGTCAGATCATAAGAAATGAAGAGGTGAAAGATGTAGAAGCAACAAGCTGGCTTCGAGACTCTATCTCCGAATGGGAGCCTGTTGCAGCTCTTGGCTTCTCAGTTCACCTTCCCGCTGCAAAGTCCCAGTCTGATCCCTTTACTTACATTCAAGAGGTCAAGATCAACTTTGAAGTAGGTTTCTGTTTTCTAGTTTACTCCATGTAGCCAAATCCTATGTTACCAAATAGGTCTTCCTTGCAGTTGAAGTGGCCTCTGAATGTCATACTGGAGTCTGATGGATACTTGCAGTGCCAACAAGTTCTGTCATTCCTACTAGAAGTCAAATTGGCCCTTCACATCCTGCATAATACTACTTTCAGAGGTATTAGTACTGTAGGCATCAAGGAATGGATATTCAAAGAGATATTTGAGATAGGTCTTCTCATGTAGGACTGGAATGGGGGTTTGTGGAAGGTAGACGATTATGTCTTCTTCGTGCTTGGCTCCTCCATTTTGTCAGCTCAGTTCATTCTCATCTCTTCTATGGTGCTATCCTCCCCCCATTACGGCTGTTTCGAGAGATATATGCATGCACAGATGACATCCAAGACACGATGGAGAGTAAGTTTCCATCTAGACCTATTATTTTTCATGTTTTTTTTAACCTTAGGTGGTTCTTTTTGTCTTGTCTTTTATCTTTTGTTTTGTATTTTCTTTACTGCATAATATGCTGCATTTTTCCTCTCAAGGTTGGAAGGAACTAGTAGGAAGAGTGCATAAGCAGAGTTTGCTTGGTCCAGGCCTGGATCGGCTGTGCAAAGCAGTGAGATCGGTTCTGCCCATCACTCATCAGTTACGAAGGATATGGGGTGGACATGGAACTATGGAGGACTTGGTTGCCTTGGAAACTTCATATATGAACCATCACCAATTTCTGGCAGCTGCATTGCAGAGCATTACCCGCTTGAGAAGTCATCCTTTCTGTGAGCTTTTTCTTTTTACTAAGTTGAGGAAAAAGTTTGTGCGCCGTATTAAAATGATTTTTTATATTTTTTTGTGTTTTTGATCTGGTTTCGTGGCTATTATGAAATTTTATTGATTTTTTAAGATGTCTGATTACGAAATCACAAATGTTGAGCTTCGCGTATTGCTGCGTCATTATTGGAGAAAGAATTTGGATGCAAG
>CAJPEV010002971.1:0-36411 GCA_905338385.1 Darwinula stevensoni | reverse complement strand
GTGACTGGATAGAAAGGAACAGGGATTCAAACCGACACAAGAAAAATAATAATTTTTCACACACCATATGGGTGCCGTTTCTCCGCCTCTAAAATATAATTGATTCCTTTCCTATCACGTCATGATGTCAGACTTTCTTAATGAGGCTTTTTTGCTTTATTGGTCTTGATTGAGTAGTATATTTATACCTCACCTGAGAAAATAGGACACAAAACTATTGATGAACGATTGGAAGGAAGAGAGAATTTCAACCTTTCCAGTCTATTTATGGACTCTGTTTGGTAGTGTCTCCTTGTTCCTCTGCAATCCATTCAAAAACAATCCTCTAACAGAGGGGCACATTCCTTTTGTCAGTTACCACACTATGACACTCAATATTCAACAAACCTGTAATAAGAAATCTGTTTTAAAAACTAGCCTTTCGGCCCTAGTAGCATATAACATTGAAACAACATTGATTCAATGTTGAATCAACTTCCAAACGTTGACTGAACAGTAGTAGTTACTGCTAAGTTACAATACACGATTACCCCTTCACCCTTTACTTGCGTAGAAAGCGGGAGATTATAAGGTCAACGTCGGATTATATACCTTTACACCTTAAAGGACTACTTGTAAAGTTCTTAGTTTCCATTAATCTGAAAAACCGAGAAACTTGAAAACATCCTGTGTTCTAGTGTTTTTTTTTGGATTCTGAATTTAAACATTCCTGACACCTCACACCCTACCCTCGTGTTGATGTAGTTTACTGGTTTGATTACCTCAAGAAAGTCCTAACGCTTATAGTCCAGAGTGTCATCCTTGTGAGGACACCTCAATGTTGATCCTGTTAGATTCATGACACTAATGTTCAGTTTGGTCCTAGGTTTGGTCCTAAGTGTGATTTGTTTGTGTTAGTATTTATTTTTTGGCATGTCTGAAAGGTTAAGAAATTAAATATGATTCATCATAGCTAAAAATATAATGGAAACTAATGAATTAAAGTATAATGAAATTTCATGAAAAGGATTACTTACTTTAAAGGTAAGTCTGGAGGACTGGATTCCATAAATGTGACTCTGCACCTAAAATAAATAAATTGGATTCCTCGCACCCTAGTGTCAGCAAAATGAGATCCAAATAAAAAAAATACAGGGATGAAAGGAATACGTTTCGTTAGGAAATAATTTTTGCTTGCCATCATCTGACAAGACAAGAAACGACTTATGATAGAATATATGCCCAAAATACAAAAATAAAAAGTGTATTTCCATGTTAAAATACGCTTGTTTTCCGCATACTTGAGGACGTATCAGTTGCCAATGTTTTAAATGATATTTATAACCAATTTTTAATTACTGTACAAAATCAAATATTTTGAAGTCGAACTACTTGAGAAGGAAAATAATTCGTTAAACAGGTAACGGAAACTAGTTCTTGCTGCAACTTGCATATTTCACTGTTTTTTGATTCCTCCATGGAATCTAAATTCAATTGGGGTACCCCAGTTGATTAGGGTAATATGCCATACAATTTTGATCCTAAATATATACATAAGCATTCGCAGATTGTATGCGGTAAAGTCACGGACCATATGGACCATATACAAAAATTGCTTTCCTTTTTTCTTGTTATAGGGTGATTGCTTGGCATTTCATGCTGACAACGCTGTCCTGCTTGTTCCGGTCTAAAACATCTTCCGAATTCATCGTGTATTATGCCGGGAAAAAAGGGGAGAGGTACGGAAACGTGTCGCGTGCGCTGCAAGTAATGAACATTGGGGAATGCTTATCTGAATGTTCGAATGCCATCCCCACCCACTCTTGTCATGCCTTCAACTTCAGGGAACTGGATGGCTCCTGCCAGCTAATTCAAAATAACCGAAGCGACCTTGTCCCCTCAGACAGGTTCAATACATATGTCCAATGTGAGTTTCACAAGATCGCATCCAGAATTATTTCATTATTTAATACGACCTTCACCGCACTCAAAGCAAATGTTTCTTGCTGATGCAATTTTAACCGTTTCCAACTTCCCTTTTCAAATCATGGTTTTTCAAGGAACATAATTATAATGTTATATGCGGCTTACTGATTATTTTCTTTTTTTCAACATGAATGTAGAAAACTCTCTTCCTCATCGGGTATAAAGTCTATGAATACATTATGCGAAAAATGTTCATTGGGGGTTTGTATTTATACGTAGACGGATCTAATCCCTACTCTACTCTAATACCAGAACTTTGAGTAAGTTCCCCACCCTAATTAATGACGTTAGTGAAAGTCGCGGGAAGGAGTTATTAGCAAGCTTTTAGACTAGGGGATATTAAAAGAGGCAATTTCCCCCGGGTCCCATGCGCGGAGGGACGTCACGCCGGCATCCACCCCATCATACTATTCACTCTGTCGTGCGACTCCTCTCCCAAGATGGCAGAGGGATTTTTTTGCCTTCAGGCAGCGAAGGCCTCTCAAGAGATATGCACTCTACAGTCCCGACCACTGGTNGCCGCGTGGGACCACGCGCATTTTTTTTGTCAAAAAATGCGTCCTGCCATCAGGACGCATGGTCCCAGAAAACATTTTTTTGCCGAGTTTTTTTTTTAAGTTGATTTTTTTGGAATTTTTATCAGTAATTACGAAATCATAATCTTCTGGAACGTTCTCAACAGTTCCAGAGAGTATCTGCGCACAATACGTTTTTTGGAACCTGCATCCTGGCATCAGGACGCATTGTCGCCAACGTGTTAATGAAGGCACGCACTTCACGCGACTCGAATATAGGGACGCGTGAAGCATCCCTTCACCACTACATCTACTCGTAACTCAGCTTTCACCTCTTTCCTTCTCCTCTTCTCCCCACTCTCCTCTCCTCCGCTCCCTTTCTCTCTTAATCTCCCTTTCTTCCCTTCCCCCATGTTTGAGAACCATAAATATTGATCCAACAGAAAGACATTTTCCTGAAAGACATTTTCACCAATTCCGTTTACTTCCATCGCTTACGCATGTTATTCACGATGTTCACTGTAAAACAGTGTAATTTCTAGAAAATATTGGGGGAACTGGAAGATGAAATTGACCACTTAACGTAACATTGGCATATGTGGCATAGCGGAGTGAGTTTGCTTAGTGAATTGAAGGTATTTGTATTTCCAGTCTTGGGATGCGGAAGTAGGGTTTTTATTTTGTAGAATTCACTCTATCTTTAGCGACAGATAAGACGAATGAACCTTTGAAGAAAGAAGGAAGCACCATGAAATAAGGCTCGGCGTTCTGACATAGAGGTTTGCCCAAAGCTACACTGAAATGCTTACTATCGTGACGTGCGCTGGAGCAACAGGTGATATCCATGGGGAATAACACGCTCCCGGGCCAGGCTACAGCTCGGTCCATGGGAAATCATAATAACTTTACGCTGCAAATAATGTAATTACCTAAGGTTCTGGCAAGGCGACTCGTACTTCCTCACACCCTTTCCCAACATCTAACGCTTTTTACTTACATTGACTGGCCCAGGCGCGATTTCGATATAACCCTGAACCGCACTTTTTGAGGAATGCTCCATGCACTTTTCGAGATTTTCTAGCTAGCAATTTGAGACAATATTCAACAATACATGCTTTGCAATGAACGTTACCCAAGTAATAATGTCCGATTTTGACTAAACTCTGGTCATTGAAAGTCCTCTCTAATCAAAGCCCAATGGCACAAATACGTGCAACAATGAAACATGTTAAGGTTCATAACTCTTTCCCGATGACATATCCTCTTATTCTCGGTGAGTTCCTTCCCTTAGGCAAGTTGAAAGGCATCTGATACCCCTACAGTCAAAAGACCAGTCCACACTGCATACTATTATAGGAGATAAAACTCCTCGACCCGAGCTCCCCTCCCTTCCTCCTCTTGTTGAACTCAAAGTCACATTTGCTCCGATTGGGGCGGAGCTACACACTCGGATCATTTAACTGGATGCTTGAGGCTTAGAAATGTACTGTAGAATGTCCTTGCGTTTGCGTGTTGTCGTGGCGACCAAATCGACCAACGTACGAGGATAATCTTGGTACTTTTATTTCGTTTGACGGAGTTTGGTGGTATAGGGGTAGAGGAGCAGAAGCCTCCTGAATTCCTTTGCTTTTTCTTTTAGCACGAGTGAAGTGTGTGTTAGAGTGTTGCAAATGTTTCGGTGCAGATCTGTAATGTTCAGGAAATATTTTTTCAAAAGAGTTATGGCATCCGCATCTGAATATATATGTGAATAACGTATTCTTTTAAACAGGTACAAGTGCATATATTTTTTTCATTTTTGGAGAAACGCAATTCATCTTGCTCAAGGAATTGGATTCCGCCTGCTTCGACGCAACGATCCAAAAAAAGGGCTTTCCCTCGTGTGAGTAAAAAGCCTTGACGTTGTCTTTACTCTTGCCCAACATAAAACAATGACCTCTTACAGTCTTCCTCCTCCATTTATCTTCTTATTTTATTCAGGAACTGCAGAGAAATCAACCAGACTCTTAGGGGATCTATTTTATTATATCTCTCCTCCAGCTTCGTCTTCCAAAAAACCTCACCCATTCCACACGTGTGGTCACACCCGAGTGGATTTTGTTGGGTGTGGAAATTCCTCATGAGGGACTTCCACCAGTTTGTATTTGGACCAATATGGACATTTCGGGCATTAATTCATCACAAAATGTCAGTTGCATGTATCATGACCCAATGTATACATGTCCTACTTCGCTAACATGAACCTTTCTGGCATGCAATCACGCGTCAACCAGGAGAAAAGAAATTCAAACTGACTAATTTCATGAGTAATGCTGGATTGTATTCCAAAGAAACATGGTGGTCATTATTAGAATTTCATCATGTTTAAAAAAAGTGGTGAGTTGCTGAATGAAACTTTGAAACAGATCACAATGGACCTAAAATAGCATAAAATAGCATAACCTAATATAAAGTAATGTAAATGTTCAGTACATCTTATGAAGTGATGCACATTTTCACTCACTTCCTCTATATCTCAAATTGAGAATAAATGATGATTCATAGTCCTTCTTCCATTAGATTATATCAATATGAGAGCACACGAGCACTGCTACAACATACCATTGATTGCCAATGACGAATCTAAGATTGTAATATATCAGTTAAAATCCTGCATGATCACCATTGAAAAAAGTGTTGACTTAGTGAATGGGATCGGGCTGATGATATAGTACAGGCAATAACACACGTAGAAAGTCCAGTGGAAAGTAACATCGGGCCGCCAGGGCCGATATGTCGGACGTATTTAGGCGCACCAAGCACCTACCACTCACAATGGAGACACAACCTCCGAGCAAAACCCTTTTAAATTTAAGACATGAAGCTGCCAATAGAAAGTTTCAGAAGGCGTTGAATGCACATTAGCATTACCTTAAGTGGGACGTTCCTGGAACTTCATTGATCGTTCCCTGGCTATTTCCGTCTACCTCAAAGAAATATAATGGTCCCTCGAATGTGGATTGTGTTGGCAATATTGTTCGCTAGAAACTATTCAAATGTGCAATTAAAGAGTTTTGCTTTCAATTAATGGTGAAGTAGGACAAGGACAGCGGCAATTAGACTAGTGACATCTGCTCGATGTTAGCGTTCTCAGTCATTCTCTGATTCATTCCCATTTCTCCAGGGGTTAGTCGCTCATAGGTGATTGGTACTAGGAATAACGAATCCGTAGTTCTTTCTGTCGATGAGGGCAACGAGTGACCGAATCGGCATTGCACTCTTCAGCGCCAACATTGAACTCTACCTTCTCAAAACTTAACCTTGTGACTTAGGATTCGCTAATATATATTTGCCCAAAACCGAGTAAATCGAACCTCAATCCTCGACATTACCTCTATCGCTTTTTACCAACTTGGTGGAGGTAGCATCCTGTTTCATTGGTATTCTTGTCATTTTTTGGGATTCAGTGTATGGTTTTTGCTCCATGCCTTTCCAAGCCTGATCTTGTTGTTTTTTGTTCATGGCTAGGTATTCCGAATCTTAAGAATATTTTTATCTGTTGATAATAAAAAAAATCAACATCATGTAATTATTTCCAAGCGAAGCACGATGTTTAGCTATTGTGTTCGATACTATTGCCTACTTCATGGTACAGCGTATTTCATAGGCCAATCAGTTCAAGGCGGACATACGATTAACATAGAGAAGTTTTTCCCTCAAATAGCATATCCATGGATGCTAAGAAATCAGTGAAAACTTTTTCAGCTCTCTATATTCAGCGCTTTTAAAATTAAAGGTCTAAGAGACACATTCCATGAATTTTGACTGTGTAATAGTCAATATCTTGTTCTGGCAAATGTCTTATATCGAACCTTCGATGATATAACCATAGGCTAACCTCCCTCCAGTTTGAATTATTTTCTTGTAGGTTGTGACTTCATTTTTCCATGTGCTATTTTGCTGCATCGATCTAACAGGTGCAGTGGGTGGACGAGCTAAAGCAAAGTCTCCCTAAGGGAAAACGTCATCTTGGATCATGCTCATTTCAAGGTGAGTCTTGCCGATGCAAGTGTAACAGCGATAATGAACTGTAAAGGATTTATGCATGAGGTCCACCTTTTTTGCTAACAGAGGGCGACGCATGGAGAGGATCGTAATCACAATTACCCAAACTTGGAAATGAGATTTCCCAAAACTGTATAGCGGGTCTCTAACCTGAATTCCAAGAATTATGCAAGGGTCATCTCATAAGTTCATATGCCCATCTGGCGAATGAAATGGGGCGGTTCGGATGAGAACTGTATCTCCAAATCTGTTCTATATTTTACTTCGTTAGCTCGATGACACGAATGCAGCTATTATTATTAGCCAAAAAGAACTTGTGGGATGAACTCGTAATGAACCTTTCTTCAGCGATGTGCAAGATATGGGCCCTGGACGACGGACCAGCTACTGAGTTGCGCATCTTTGACACCGTGCATTTGATATTTCACAAGTTGAAACTAATTGATAAATTCTAAGGTCATAATTCGTTTCACGGTGCAATAACTTAACCATGTGCTTTCTAAAAGTTTCATGATTCTTGAGTGACTGGATAGAAAGGAACAGGGATTCAAACCGACACAAGAAAAATAATAATTTTTCACACACCATATGGGTGCCGTTTCTCCGCCTCTAAAATATAATTGATTCCTTTCCTATCACGTCATGATGCCAGACTTTCTTAATGAGGCTTTTCTGCTTCATTGGTCTTGATTGAGTAGTATATTTATACCTCACCTGAGAAAATAGGACACAAAACTATTGTGCGTTGATGAACGATTGGAAGGAAGAGAGAATTTCAAACTTTCCAGTCTATTTATGGACTCTGTTTTGTAGTGTCTCTTAGTTCCTCTGCAATCCATTCAAAAACAATCCTCTAACAGAGGGGCACATTCCTTTTGTCAGTTACCACACTATGACACTCAATATTCAACAAACCTGCAATAAGAAATCTGTTTTAAAAACTAACCTTTCGGCCCTAGTAGCATATAACATTGAAACAACATTGATTCAATGTTGAATCAACTTCCAAACGTTGACTGAACATTGCATCAATGACGATTCAATGTTATGTGCTAATGGGGAAGTGGGAAATGAACGCATCTTTCGCCCTCTAATATTCCAGTTGCAGCCTAATATATGGAAATGTGGAATTTCCTGATGAACATTTCAAGAAAGTTTCCATTAATCTGAAAAACCGAGAAACTTGAAAACATCCTGTGTTCTAGTGTTTTTTTATTATTCTGAATTTAAACATTCCTGACACCTCACACCCTACCCTCGTGTTGATGTAGTTTACTGGTTTGATTACCTCAAGAAAGTCCTAACGCTTATAGTCCAGAGTGTCATCCTTGTGAGGACACCTCAATGTTGATCCTGTTAGATTCATGACACTAATGTTCAGTTTGGTCCTAGGTTTGGTCCTAAGTGTGATTTGTTTGTGTTAGTATTTATTTTTTGGCATGTCTGAAAGGTTAAGAAATTAAATATGATTCATCATAGCTAAAAATATAATGGAAACTAATGAATTAAAGTATAATGAAATTTCATGAAAAGGATTACTTACTTTAAAGGTAAGTCTGGAGGACTGGATTCCATAAATGTGACTCTGCACCTAAAAAAAATAAATTGGATTCCTCGCACCCTAGTGTCAGCAAAATGAGATCCAAATAAAAAAAATACAGGGATGAAAGGAATACGTTTCGTTAGGAAATAATTTTTGCTTGCCATCATCTGACAAGACAAGAAACGACTTATGATAGAATATATGCCCAAAATACAAAAATAAAAAGTGTATTTCCATGTTAAAATACGCTTGTTTTCCGCATACTTGAGGACGTATCAGTTGCCAATGTTTTAAATGATATTTATAACCAATTTTTAATTACTGTACAAAATCAAATATTTTGAAGTCGAACTACTTGAGAAGGAAAATAATTCGTTAAACAGGTAACGGAAACTAGTTCTTGCTGCAACTTGCATATTTCACTGTTTTTTGATTCCTCCATGGAATGATTTAAGTTAACCCCATGGGGTCAACTAATCCCATTATACGGTATGTTAAAACTAGGATTTATATATGTATTCGTAAGCGTCTAACATACGCCATTTCAGTGCCTGGTATACCTGGTATATGTTTTTTTGCTTTCCTTTTTTCTTGTTATAGGGTGATTGCTTGGCATTTCATGCTGACAACGCTATCCTGCTTGTTCCGGTCTAAAACATCTTCCGAGTTCATCGTGTATTCTGCCGGGAAAAAGGGGGAGAGGTACGGAAACGTGTCGCGTGCGCTGCAAGTAATGAACATTGGGGAATGCTTATCTGAATGTTCGAATGCCATCCCCACCCGCTCTTGTCATGCCTTCAACTTCAGGGAACTGGATGGCTCCTGCCAGCTAATTCAAAATAACCGAAGCGACCTTGTCCCCTCAGACGGGTTCAATACATATGTCCAATGTGAGTTTCACGAGATCGCATCCAGATTTATTTCATTATTTAATACGACCTTCACCGCACTCAAAGCAAATGTTTCTTGTTGATGCGATTTTAACCGTTTCCAACTTCCCTTTTCAAATCATGGTTTTTCAAGGAACATAATTATAATGTTATATGCGGCTTACTGATTATTTTCTTTTTTTCAACATGAATGTAGAAAACTCTCTTCCTCATCGGGTATAAAGTCTATGAATACATTATGCGAAAAATGTTCATTGGGGGTTTGTATTTATACGTAGACGGATCTAATCCCTACTCTACTCTAATACCAGAACTTTGAGTAAGTTCCCCACCCTAATTAATGACGTTAGTGAAAGTCGCGGGAAGGAGTTATTAGCAAGCTTTTAGACTAGGGGAAATTAAAAGAGGCAATTTCCCCCGGGTCCCATGCGCGGAGGGACGTTACGCCGGCATCCACCCCATCATACTATTCACTCTGTCGTGCGACTCCTCTCCCAAGATGGCAGAGGGATTTTTTTGCCTTCAGGCAGCGAAGGCCTCTCAAGAGATATGCACTCTACAGTCCCGACCACTGGTCCCAACGCCCTCATCCCCCTTTTACTCTTTTTTTTTCAGAATGATGGAAGCTCATCATTTACTTCTAGGTTTACTTCCAGGCCAATTTCTGACATTTCTGGGATCATCGTTTGAGTACTGGTCCTTACGGTGTTCTCTCGGGTGTACTGAGGTGTTCCGACCTTTTCGCACACGTATTCGCGGAAGTGTTCTTCGCAATAGAACACCTCAAGGAACACCAAGGCACGGATGAGGTGCTCCATAATGTCCTCCAGCATGTGTTATTGCCGCAACAATTTTTGAAGTATTGCTGGAATAGCTGGTTTCTTATTTATAACTACGTATTTGAAGGAGTGAGAGATATTGCCATGGTCACAGGGTTGTTTTTTGTGCACTCGTCGCCGACACAGTCCTGTGCCTGACGGGTTACCCAATGATGAAGAACGCTGAGGAAACTTTCGTGGGGTGGAGAGGTGATTATCCAGTCCCACAGGGCGGCATGGTCATCTTCACTTGCAAGCACCCGAGAGGATTCAGCGACGGTTCCAAGCAGCACACGACCACTTGCTCCTCCAGGGCACCTGATGCTTGGTGCTCGACGTTTGTAGAAGAGAGGGCCCCCACATGTCCACATCCACGTAAGATTGTCGCATATAAAATGCGTGAGAGAGGAGGGGGAGGGGGAGAAGGAACGAAGAGTTTGGGGGAATGGTAATATTCCTTTTTGCTGAGTCTAAACTGAGGCTGTGCACATCTCGGTCCAGAGCGTTGAAACCTCTTTCACGAAACTCTGGAACTAAGTTATTGATAATTGAATGACATTAGATTCTTTTAAATTTAAGCACTTCTGCGATTTGAAAAATTCATTTTTGAAAACTGAAAATATAGGAACCCACCCATTCCTCCTGGATTCATTTACTTCATCATATACAGAATCCAGTTAACGAAATGTGACTGGGGAAAGAATACAAAGAAGATGCAAAAAACAACACATAAAAACCGCTATGCGTGAAAAGGGTAGGAAATATGCAAGAAGAGGAGTGTGTTTGAGGTGAGAATGATATCTGCAGATAGAAAAGGAGGTTAAGAGAATTGGGGTATAATTGTTAGAACAGAGATCATTAGAACATGATTAAAATACGTTAACATTTCTAACTACTCAGATGCTCATTAGCGCTTTTCAGGTAAGTGGGTTCTCTGGTAGAGAGACTTCTAAGGATTGATATTTTTGAAAGCCCGGGTTTTTTATACGTCCAGTTGATTTTTTTCATGAAAGTTAGCATTCATAAGGTTTTATTTGCTAGAACTAGGTCACGTGTCATTTTTACATTTCGTGCCGTATTCTATTCAGAGAATTCTACTATATTTTGTAGACCTTCGGATCGAAGCGATTTAAAGTTAAAGTTAGCATTCATAAGGTTTTATTTGCTAGAACTAGGTCACGTGTCATTTTTACATTTCGTGCCGTATTCTATTCAGAGAATTCTACTATATTTTGTAGACCTTCGGAGCGAAGCGATTTAAAGTGGCTGAAGAGGTTTTTATTCGCCGGAAGCTTACATATCTGAATCTTCACTTCCGTAAGTATACTCCGCGCAAAACCTAGCGACCCTAGGACAAGCCGTCTCTTTTCCAATTTCTCCCCTCTTCAGTATGTTCGTAGATGGTTTTCGAAGGGCCTCTGAAACGTAGAGTGCAGTAGTTCTCAAAATCAACGGTTGCGAGAGAGGGTGGGAATTGAAGTTAACTTAATACCCAGGATTGAGGAAATAATTCTTTAAAGGGAGGAATCCAGTAGGGGATATAGTCCTTGCTCTTTCCACTACTAGATTTATTATATACAAGGTTATTATAAAGTGTTACCATAAAAATGAAGATCCAGTAGAGTGGAAAAGTTAAGATGCTAAAAGAATAGTACTGTTTATCAATTACGTTTAAAAGAGGTGTGGCTAGCCCCATACAGAGTGTTTGTATTTAAACGCAGTATGAGAAAGACTTTGCCGCCTGTAGGTGGAGTTCGTCCAATGCTACAAGGTCCACCTGGTTGCATNTCCCTTTTCAAATCATGGTTTTTCAAGGAACATAATTATAATGTTATATGCGGCTTACTGATTATTTTCTTTTTTTCAACATGAATGTAGAAAACTCTCTTCCTCATCGGGTATAAAGTCTATGAATACATTATGCGAAAAATGTTCATTGGGGGTTTGTATTTATACGTAGACGGATCTAATCCCTACTCTACTCTAATACCAGAACTTTGAGTAAGTTCCCCACCCTAATTAATGACGTTGGTGAAAGTCGCGGGAAGGAGTTATTAGCAAGCTTTTAGACTAGGGGAAATTAAAAGAGGCAATTTCCCCCGGGTCCCATGCGCGGAGGGACGTCACGCCGGCATCCACCCCATCATACTATTCACTCTGTCGTGCGACTCCTCTCCCAAGATGGCAGAGGGATTTTTTTGCCTTCAGGCAGCGAAGGCCTCTCAAGAGATATGCACTCTACAGTCCCGACCACTGGTCCCAACGCCCTCATCCCCCTTTTACTCTTTTTTTTTCAGAATGATGGAAGCTCATCATTTACTTCTAGGTTTACTTCCTGGCCAATTTCTGACATTTCTGGGATCATCGTTTGAGTACTGGTCCTTACGGTGTTCTCTCGGGTGTACTGAGGTGTTCCGACCTTTTCGCACACGTATTCGCGGAAGTGTTCTTCGCAATAGAACACCTCAAGGAACACCAAGGCACGGATGAGGTGCTCCATAATGTCCTCCAGCATGTGTTATTGCCGCAACAATTTTTGAAGTATTGCTGGAATAGCTGGTTTCTTATTTATAACTACGTATTTGAAGGAGTGAGAGATATTGCCATGGTCACAGGGTTGTTTTTTGTGCACTCGTCGCCGACACAGTCCTGTGCCTGACGGGTTACCCAATGATGAAGAACGCTGAGGAAACTTTCGTGGGGTGGAGAGGTGATTATCCAGTCCCACAGGGCGGCATGGTCATCTTCACTTGCAAGCACCCGAGAGGATTCAGCGACGGTTCCAAGCAGCACACGACCACTTGCTCCTCCAGGGCACCTGATGCTTGGTGCTCGACGTTTGTAGAAGAGAGGGCCCCCACATGTCCACATCCACGTAAGATTGTCGCATATAAAATGCGTGAGAGAGGAGGGGGAGGGGGAGAAGGAACGAAGAGTTTGGGGGAATGGTAATATTCCTTTTTGCTGAGTCTAAACTGAGGCTGTGCACATCTCGGTCCAGAGCGTTGAAACCTCTTTCACGAAACTCTGGAACTAAGTTATTGATAATTGAATGACATTAGATTCTTTTAAATTTAAGCACTTCTGCGATTTGAAAAATTCATTTTTGAAAACTGAAAATATAGGAACCCACCCATTCCTCCTGGATTCATTTACTTCATCATATACAGAATCCAGTTAACGAAATGTGACTGGGGAAAGAATACAAAGAAGATGCAAAAAACAACACATAAAAACCGCTATGCGTGAAAAGGGTAGGAAATATGCAAGAAGAGGAGTGTGTTTGAGGTGAGAATGATATCTGCAGATAGAAAAGGAGGTTAAGAGAATTGGGGTATAATTGTTAGAACAGAGATCATTAGAACATGATTAAAATACGTTAACATTTCTAACTACTCAGATGCTCATTAGCGCTTTTCAGGTAAGTGGGTTCTCTGGTAGAGAGACTTCTAAGGATTGATATTTTTGAAAGCCCGGGTTTTTTATACGTCCAGTTGATTTTTTTCATGAAAGTTAGCATTCATAAGGTTTTATTTGCTAGAACTAGGTCACGTGTCATTTTTACATTTCGTGCCGTATTCTATTCAGAGAATTCTACTATATTTTGTAGACCTTCGGAGCGAAGCGATTTAAAGTGGCTGAAGAGGTTTAATAAGCGGCCTTCGAATGTATAGACTTAGAAGTGAAGGCATTCATATGAGGCGCGTTTTGGATCGCTGGGATCCTGTTCGGCAGAGAAAAGGTTAAAGAGGGGAGAAGTCATACAAGCATCTACCACTTCGAAGGGCCTCTGAAACGTAGAGTGCAGTAGTTTTCAAAATCAACGGTTGCGAGAGAGGGTGGGAATTGAAGTTAACTTAATACCCAGGATTGAGGAAATAATTCTTAAAAGGGAGGAATCCAGTAGGGGATATAGTCCTTGCTCTTTCCACTACTAGATTTATTATATACAAGGTTATTATAAAGTGTTACCATAAAAATGAAGATCCAGTAGAGTGGAAAAGTTAAGATGCTAAAAGAATAGTACTGTTTATCAATTACGTTTAAAAGAGGTGTGGCTAGCCCCATAGAGAGTGTTTGTATTTAAACGCAGTATGAGAAAGACTTTGCCGTCTGTAGGTGGAGTTCGTCCAATGCTACAAGGTCCATCTGGTTGCATACTGGCGAGGAAACACACTAGGGATAGGTTTAATCCATCCAGATATGCAAGCTTTACGACACGCCCTGAACTCCACAAAAATGCGGCAAAGGGTTTCCAATGTTGCTTTTCGATATGAAGAAACTCTATAAAGGGTCAATATCAGGTTTCTTCCCATGTTCAGACAGTTATAATAAGCAAACGATGCAACTTAAGGCTGTAGTCTGTGATATGAACACTATTGGGACAACGGGGGGAGGAGTATATTGTTATCGAAGATGGCCACCAGCCTTTACTCATTTGTAAGATTTGATACAATTCATCAATATTGCCTCCATTCATGGCAAAGATTGCTTGCGTTCGGGATATGTAATGATAGACGGCTGACTGAAGCTGTCCTTGCCCTAGTAGCACATGACATTGAAACAACGTTGATTGAACGCTGATTCATTATCCGGACGTTGAGCCAATGTTGAGGCAATGTTTTTTCAATGTTATGTGCTACTAGGGTGTAACGTGGGCACAAAATGGCGAATAGAATGTTTGAGGTCCATTGATGAGGTATATGCCACATGATGCACGACAGACTTGAGATATCCCCAAAGCCAAAAGCCTGCTGGCATCAGGTCGGGTTATATAATCATGCTTTTCTCGACCATTGGTTATCCGGAAGAATAAGATCAAGTCAATTCCGGGACAATCTGATTAACGACTTATCCCCCTACCATATGCCATTCTGACCGAAGAGATGCACGCAGTAAGCTTTCCTTTGACATTAGGATTGCTTAAGTGAGACATTACTTCGTTTACGTTACTGTAACTCAACATTATTCTACATTAGTCTGCTACTATGAGTTTGTCAGTATTCTACGTTGCTATTATTGTGTGAAGAACTGCCCAGCCTATATGCATTCACTTCTAAAATGAAGCAGATTGGCGTCAATTTGGACGAATCCCCTTTTTCTTCTCCGTTTCACACACACGTTTCACTTCAAGAGGGTTTATCAAGCCAGCAAATGATTCGTAATCAATTAATGGAATGTAGCCACTTAAGGGAACGATGCTATGAAATCTCACGATTTTTCAATGCGTTTTTCAAATGCTTTCCTGAAATATTTTTTTTTGCCAAGACAATTCTTTTCATAGGTGAGGTATATCCAGAATGCCGGCTATCAGAAATGGGGAAGGAATATACTGGAAGTATAAATCAGACAGAGATGGGGAAAGACTGCTTCAGATGGGATTCTCCGGAATTAATTGAATTGTTTAATGTCGATTCTCTGGATGGGTTCAACCCAAACCTGTTCTACAAGGAGCACTTCATAAACCTGGACCCATTCTCGCATGACAACTACTGCCGTAATCCCACATCGAAGGAGAGGCCCTGGTGCTTCGTGGATGACGGCCACATCCATCCCGAGTACTGCTCCTGTTCTACAAGGAGCACTTCATAAACCTGGACCCATTCTCGCATGACAACTACTGCCGTAATCCCACATCGGAAGAGAGGCCCTGGTGCTTCGTGGATGACGGCCACATCCATCCCGAGTACTGCTGGATTCCCCTCTGCGAAGACTTGAGTAAGAAAGCACATTCCTTTGGAATACCTTGGAAAGTTGGTGTGATAAAGATATGTAGAATATATTACTGTCTCTACAAAGGAACAATGCGGAAATTTAAATGAACTATATGTCACGTACAAAATGCAACGATTAGAGGAATGCTTCTTTTTAAAAAATAATAAATAAAATAATATTACATGCTTCAATTAACATTTACTAATTTATGCAGTATTTCTGAAATGGGATGCGAGAAGAAAATGTACCCTTACATCCCAGAGTATCAACTAGTCCGCGAGAATGGGGAATTTCAGGTGCCATTTTCTTTTGTAATTTTCCAGCGCTATTGAAAACCAGCCGTAATTATATTGAGTTTGTCAAACAGTTAACAATCATTTATTACTCGAAACGTAATGATGTTTCATTTAAGGTCTTAGATGAAACGTGGCATGACACAAATGATTCATTCCCCTTTAGGACAGAGAGCACCGTTCAAATCATTATGTAACGTCTGGCTTGTCTGGCTAACCACGAATTGGTATATAGTCCACGTGGTCTCTGAAACAAATAATATCGTACTGCAAAGAAAGACAAATTGCATTCATAACGTTTCGCAACGCTGGAGAGTGGGAAACGGTTCTCCAGGACAATCATTTCGATGAATTTTTTGCATTTTTCTTGAATTTTTGCATTTTTCCAATTTCGTCTTACCCATAGTAAATTATTTGGCATGTTCGATATTCATCAACAGCAATGTCTACAATGAGCTTAGAATGAGGAACATGAAGCTTTCGCGTTTTCTTTTGATACACGTTTATGATTAGGTGGATTCCAAGTAGCAGCTTTGTCTCTACAAAGGAACAATGCGGAAATTTAAATGAACTATATGTTACGTACAAAATGCAACGATTAGAGGAATGCTTCTTTTTAAAAAATAATAAATAAAATAATATTACATGCTTCAATTAACATTTACTAATTTATGCAGTATTTCTGAAATGGGAGGCGAGAAGAAAATGTACCCTTACATCCCAGAGCATCAACTAGTCCGCGAGAATGGGGAATTTCAGGTGCCATTTTCTTTTGTACTTTTCCAGCGCTATTGGAAACCAGCCGTAATTATATTGAGTTTGTCAAACAGTAAACAATCATTTATTACTCGAAACGTAATGATGTTTCATTTAAGGTCTTAGATGAAACGTGGCATGGCACAAATGATTCATTCCCCTTTAGGACAGAGAGCACTGTTCAAATCATTATGTAACGTCTGGCTTTTTATAACCACGAATTGGTAAATAGTCCACGTGGTCTCTGAAACAAATAATATCGTACTGCAAAGAAAGACAAATTGCATTCATAACGTTTCGCAACGCTGGAGAGTGGAAAACGGTTCTCCAGGACAATCTTTTTCCAATTTCGTCTTACCCATAGAAAATTATTTGGCATGTTCGATATTCATCAACAGCAATGTCTACAATGAGCTTAGAATGAGGAACATGAAGCTTTCGCGTTTTCTTTTGATACACGTTCATGATTATGTGGATTCTAAGTAGCAGCTTCTCGTATATATAGTCTTCGAAATAGAGTGACTGTTATAAGATTGAGTATCCCAAACCAACATGATTCCGTGTCCATGGATGATGAAGAGAAACACTCCTTTATGGTTGAGACGAGCAGTGTTGAGCATTCACCTCGAGGAATTCTTGTTCAAAGAAGGACCGGTGGGAGGGGGGCGGTTGAAGAAACCACACTCTGAACCCAATGTTCTTCTTCCTTCCACCACTTGGAAAAACGACTTCAGGATTGATTTACTTCGCTGACCAGCATGGAAAAAATGCTTAAAGCAAATTTTTGGTTTGGCACGAATCATGGAACATTGCACAAGGAAGATACCCACACTGCCTCCAAGATGGTTCGAATGGGGAAGGGCATCAAATGGAACCTTCTCATTAATGCCAGGATGCAATGTAATTTTGGCTTCCATGGAACACAAGGCATAACATTTGTTGAATGTCTGTCCTTCTACAGTAAAAAGATAGTGTTGACGATTTCAATACCGTGGCCAGCATATAATCAATTGGAAGAAACTGCATTGAAGTCTCAGAAGGGAGCATTTCGGCCATCTCGATGCAACATATGTAATGGTGGGGCCAGAGTGCGAAGGTGTCTCAGTAACGGACAAAAGTATGGCTCATCGAGCATTATTCCTCGATCCGTAGTAAGGAAATTTCTTTTCTCCACAGATTTCCTATCCGCACGCCAATGAACTCACTCTTTATCCATTAAAAGCAGGTAAGAAAAACAACTGGGTTCTCTGTCAGCTCCCATATCCCATAGAATTCGAGCTGCTGCTCAATGTGCGGCCCTATGCGTGGCCCTACATAGCAGAAAAATTATTGAACATAATGGTGATGGCGCAATCGAGAAAGTCTGCATCATCGATTCATGCCGCAGAGAACATCAGCATACCTACGATTACTTTATCAAGTCGATGGAGGGAAGAGTTATTTCTGTTAAAGTCGTTATTTCCATGCTGAGGAGGGTACAGGGAATTTTTCTTCACTCTCTGGACTTGATTCTTCAAGGGGGAATGCTCAAAACAGCTCAACCGATCCGTAAAGGAGGCTTTTCTTTCCTCATACGTGGGCACAGAATCAACTTGGTTTGGTGTAATAAGAGAAATTAGAGAAAGGCATGACCCAGCATGGCATAATGGCAGTTGGAAATGGTGCAATTAAACAAATTATAAATGGTGTTACAAGAAGTCGTAAGTCAGTTTTTCCGTAATCATTCATGCATTCCAGTGATTATATTGCTGAAACTATTTATTAACTGGCGATGATGGCACATTCAGGTATTCGAGAATGCAAAGTGACGCCGAAAGGGGGAGAATACATGGGAAGGAATAACGTGACTATTTCGGGCTTCCCATGCAAAACGTGGCAAGATGCGCAGAACAAGGTGCGATGATGGCACATTCAGGTATTCGAGAATGCAAAGTGACGCCGAAAGGGGGAGAATACATGGGAAGGAATAACGTGACTATTTCGGGCTTCCCATGCAAACCGTGGCAAGATGCGGAGAACAAGGAAGAGGATAGATTTGCTACTATCAGCATCTCAACTTTCCCGGATGAGCACAAAGTCGAACACAACTACTGCAGGAATCCGAATGGAAAGCCAGGCGGTCCCTGGTGCAACATCAAGGATTCTGGTGGCTTAGACTTATTATGGGAATATTGCGATGTCGTCTTCTGTGGGCCTGATGATCAGGAGGAAGCATGCGAGGCAGGGAGCCAGTGCGATCCAAGTGAGTCATAACAGTCCCCTGGAATTAAGATCTTTTGTACAATACTACGGATCTTCGTTACAAAGGGACGGGAGAAAGTTCGAAGTCCGCAAGCATGGCTCTGCGCGACTAGTTTAAATTATTACTGTGATTCTGCCGGTCTTAATCTTTTCTTAGGAATGGTACACCTTCCAGCGGCATTCCTGCACATCCCCAGACCTGAATCTGCAATATTATTTGCCTCCTAGTCATAGGAAAAACACTTGGGAACTAGGACTATCATGAACAGTTTATTTTTAACAGTGGCAGTATATATTTTTCTTCATATTTTTTATTTACAAGTCGATTCCTCAAAAAGTGCCCAACACAGCATGAAACATGATACGGCTTGAAATTGAAGTTGAGAATGTTGGAAGCTTTTGTAACGCTTAGGTAGAACCTGAACTTGTATTTGGAACTATTCAATATAGGATAAAGCGGGCATGGAAGTTTGGGGAAAGCAGTCAAGATGGCTATTCCCAGGTAGCACAAAAAATTGGTGTGGATTGAATGTATCATTGTTGAAGATGTGTACTTCCATGTTGAATCAACGCGTCGACTCTCACCGTTCATACACACATGCGGAATAGTTGATTCAATTGAATAGGTAATTCAACCGGAAACAAGCCAAAAGGTCGCCGGAAACAAGCAAAAAAAAAGGAGAAAAAATTTTTGAGCATCAGACACGGTGGAATTGTCTCAATGCAAACGTAATGTTAGTAAAAGGATATTTAAAATATATATATTTATTGTTCATTTTTAAAGCTAATTAATTGATTGACTTGAAGATGTCAAGTTTACACCCGCAAATGGAACCATTACTTGCTTTCACACAAACAGCCCGACCTAGCCACATTGGGTATTGGAATTTGAAATTTAGAATCAAGGATTCTCACCCCCTATACGTGCTACCATAAATAAGGCTCTCTGAGTTACAAGGGCCACCTAGGGCTACCTGAGTAATATTTCGAGGAAACCATTTTTTGCTTTTAAGAAGGATATCAAGCCCCCTGACTTCATCGGTTATTCTAGGTAGAGCACCTAACAATGAATCATTATCCAGACGTTGAATCAGCACGTACTCAATTTAGATTCAATGTTGCGTGGTACTGGGGAGATTTATTTATTTATTTATTTGACTTTCCACCTTTGATCTGTTAGATTCAACCAAAGTGGAAATTTAAAGTACAGAAGGCGGGCTGGATGAACCACCTCTGTGGGCTGTATGTTTGACACTCCTGGTGTAGGAGAAGTTAAGGGACTACACTAGTTAGATATGCTCTAATCAGGCTTGAATTGCAATGACTGCTGAAATCACTCTTGCTTTCCTAATTTATAATGCAGAAATCTTGTTCGGTGACAGTCTTGATGGTGAATGGTCATCACGTACAGTATTTCCCATTTGAATCTTTTTTTTTTCACCGTTGCTGCGTAATATAACTACCTGAGTATGGTGAATGCCTTTCACACATATCGAATTGCTATAGATTATCCAAAAAATGGACAGACTCACGTAAAGCAACTTCGCTTGCTTCAGCAAGGCTTATATGTCAATTTAAAAGTATGGCATCGATGCTTCCACATCGATTCAATGTTGACTCCATGTTGAAGACAGCTATATTGCGAGAACTTTCTCCGGATAATGTTTTATCAACGGATGCCTGGCGAAACATGGGAACAAACAAGATTTCCTGACCGCGAAGTGTGAAGTGTCTACTTACCCAACATAATTACTGTATTTAAGCAATCAGCACGCGTCTAAAGTACTTTTGCTGCAGTACTTGATGTTTTCTCTACAAATGCCACCGGGAAAGGAATTGGACTTCCTGCATATTTTCGATCTAAGTGGCAACTCAACCAAACAGGATCCAGGATAAATCTGAACTGGGTGATGGGCATGAAAAAAAAAATTGGGAGGTCATATTACTCCATAAGACCACGGCACCGTGTCTGAATGCAAATCATTATCACTGCCGAAGGATACGTGGAGGGAGGGTAGCCTCTTCTTACATCACAGTAATCACACCAGTGTCCTGATTCCTGGGTAACATGATCACTCTATTTCTTCTCGGTATTAAGTTCACATTGTCCTTGGATGGTGGAATACTCTTAAAAAAGAGAATTTGGAGGAGGAAGATCGTGTCCAGATTTTAATCAATAATACCTTAGTCGTGAAATTGCGTATGGGCACGAATTATAGAGATTTTTGAGACCAGTCATATCAACATTGAACATCATGGATTTAACATTTCTTCAATATTGAAGAAAATGGATTTTCAATATGGAATTACGTTGATTAGCAACTATTGAAGCAACGTTGCAATGTGGTGTCGAACAATGAATCAGTTATTGATATTCCGTTGATGTGAACATTGAATTAATTTTTGACAGAAATGAACTTTCAATTTAGAATCGATGATGAAAGTGCAACGTGGCTTCAACGTTAGCTGCGTTGAAAAAAATAATGTTAAATCAACGTTCATTCAGCGTGAGTTTGCTACTTCCGTTATTTTAAACTTGTTCCAAAAATAATTTATAAAAATTTACGCATGCAGGTGATGCCCCACGAAAATATCCTGAATGCCGCATGACGGAGATGGGGAAAGAATATATGGGCACTCGAAGCCAAACAGAATCAGGAAAAAAGTGTTTGCATTGGAAAGATAAACCAGAAAGCAAAGAATTGGATGACTTCATGGTGTCCCATCTCTCCATCGAAGACGTAAGACGTGCCCCATGGGAACGAGACTTGGAAACATGGAATTTTAAACTAGACTGGAACTACTGCCGGAATCCAGGATTCAGAAAGAGGCCCTGGTGCTTCGTCTCATACGAGAATCTCAGCTGGGAGTATTGCAACATACCCTTCTGCAAAAGTCCAAATGGTATGCGAAATTTTCACCAAAGTAGTTTTCAAAGCAATGAATCGCCAGCTCACCAATACATGCAACCATTTGAGTTCATTAAGCCAGACTCAAAAGAACATCAGAGTTCATGCCGACGGAAATAGCAGATTCGGAAAGCTTAACTTCGATTTTGCTCATAGATCAGCTTTTAATGGCAGCTATGAAGGGGAAAATCTGTCTTTCACTTCATACAGGGTGTGCCAGAAGGAGGTAGCCAATGTCATTATTCACATGCACTAAACTTACATGTGATTTCATAATAAATACAAACGAGAAAGGAAGGACAAGCATTGAAGTATTGTCCTTTATTCAATCTACAGGTACATAAACAATATGAAATTCATTGAATCACCTAAGCATAAAAAAGAAACCACATGGAGGAGACTGAGGTCTCACATTGATCATGATGGTCTGAAACCTTGCACAGAATATATAATGTGTTAATTTATTAAATAATTCAGTAGTTTTTTTTAATTACTTTTCTGACGCCACGTCTTTTGTTCTATCTCATGTATCAGACTACGCAGTTGATTGCATCAAACGAACGCCTTTTACATCTTATTAGCAACTGAATCTCTCTTACTGCGAATTAATATTTTCCGAGGGAAAGGCATCCGAAGTGGACCACAGGTTGAATTGAGCATGTGATAAATCAATCTCAAGCTCTTAATGAATAGATTGCGTTGGTCCATTTTCGAGGCGCGATAACAAATAGCATCTGATATATATAGACGATCGTGACTGACTGACTGACTGACTGAAGGACGCTAATTCTAACCATGTTCCAGAAAGGTTAGAAATCTGAAACTTGGTACACATTTACCTTTTGGGTTGCAGAAGTATGTCGATTCCATTAGTCAGTTGTTATTTACCGCCAAAGACTCCATCGATTGTCTTCATGACGTTTCAGATCCAATGGAATGCAAATTGACGAGTAATGGAAGAGAATATGCAGGGTTCACGAACGTGGCAAGGAATGGAGAGAAGTGTCAACCTTGGCTGAGCCAAACCCCAAACAAGCATTCAAACCTCCTTTCGCTGCCGATGTTTCCCGATCCTGGCATCGATAGCCGCCACAACTACTGTCGAAATCCGAACAATGTAGGAAGTGGTCCCTGGTGTTACACCGAAACCGGGACTGGTCCCCATGAATGCGAAATCCCATTCTGCTGGGACTTCCTCAGGAAAGCAGCTCTAAACGGTATAAATATAAGTTACGCTAATACATTACGTTTCTCAAAGTTGCAGTGAATTCGCCTTTCCGATTGAAATATTCGGTGACACGAATATACGAAGTAGAATATAAAGTAGATATACCAACAGATAAAGTTTGCGAGTTGCAAAGTTGCAAAAGTTGCGATTTAGTCTCACAAGTTTCTTGTGAGGCTTGTGAGACTGAATAATCTTGATGAGACAGTTGGCTCACAAAAGTAATTCAAATTTCGAAATTCTTCACGTCCGTACGAAGATACAATTGGATGAATCGAACTATTTTATGGTCCGGATATGAACAGGCAATCCGACGGTGCTAGATCTAGACTGCCGACTGACAGAAATGGGGAAGGAATATGTGGGGATAGTGCGAGTGACGGAGAGTGGAGCACCATGTCTCTCGTGGGATTTTCAACCGTATGGAAAGACTGATGACTTCGATACTGCGATCTCATATGAGAAACATTTCCAGTGGGGAAATCCCTCAAAGCACCGAAACTTCTGTCGGAACCCTACATCAAAGAATCGACCATGGTGTTTCGTAGACGATCCAGAGAAGAAATGGGAGTACTGCGACGTGCCCTTATGTCCGATTGCGTAGACCTCAACTCATGCATAGGAAAGGTATCGGGCAGCTAAAACCATGATTTCTTGTAACGCCCCACCACGGTCCACTTCACTGCCACAATGGGTCTTCTAAGCGACTTCTTATTGCAATCATATACTTTGAAGAAAGCCAATGCACATTAAAAAATAATTCCCAGTGTAAGGTGCTGGTAAATTCAATTTTTACTTGAAGGATATGTGACGTAAATGAAAGACAAAATCTGCCATGAACTGAACATTGCTAAGAAACGGTCCTCGAATATATTGATAATTTTTTTGAGAATTAATCTTCTGCTTCCACATTACTATTCAGTTTTGAATTGGTCTTAGGACATGTGGACCATTCCTTTTGTATGAGCATTGATCTCTTGGGGATTTTGCACAGTTGCACAAAATCCTGTCCGCTGCACTTTTCGAGAGACACGAACCTGTTACACTGCCTTTTCACGAATCATTGAAATAAACGGTCCGGGGAATCCCTCATCCCAATCTGGTAATTAAACTGAGAAAAGGTCGAACTACTTGCATCTCAAGACCATCACCTCCCTCCGCATAATTATTTGGAATTAAGGACTTCCAAGATTGATCGGAAACAAATCCATTCATTACATTGCCAATTATACCAATAGACGTGTACTGTCTCGCTACAGGAGCCGACTATCTTCATCCCGAGGTCCATCGTGAGGTAGAAGTTGCGGAGGTTCCTACTTTGGAGTATGATGATGCTTTTCCCTCAAGATCGACACATGGAATCTCCAAGACCAAATTATGATGAAAATGAGTCGATAAATGCCTATGGAAGCAACCCGGGCAATATTATGGTGTTTGAGAGAGAAAAAAAGGATATTTGAACAAGAAAATATTTTGTACTCACCCTTAAGTTTTCCCTTAAATTCATGAACCGGGGAGGGATAAGATCATATATGAATCCAGCGACTTTATACTACTAAATTTATTAAATGTTTTAAACTACTAAATTTCATTTACTTTCTTTTTTTTTTGGGAGGGGGGGGAGTGGTCAACACTCCCCTACTGATCGTGCATTTCATGGTTTTATGGTAGCCAATTTTTTCTACGGTTTTTTTCGCTGGTGCTTTTGCTCCTGATTGGATTGGGTGAGAGTGCATTCCCAGAATCAGCAGTTTGAAAGATTTTCATCAGTGATGTCCGCCCTCTGGTGACAAAAGGCGAAGCATCTGAACCAATTACTTTCTTGAATATCTCTGGATGATGTAACGCGAACTTTACCATGGGCGGAAGTACGCCATCTGAGCTCTACAAGTCGACAACACTGACAAATCTGAGCGAGCAAACTACTGAGGCAGGACAATTCGGTTCGCCTGTCGTAGGATATGGAGAAACCCAATCAGCTGTCTGATTTTTCTCCGTTTTCAGACATGACTGCCATTCCACACGGTCATTTGTCATGCCCTGAACTGTGATGGTGTAACCCACTTTTTTCTTTGTTTGACGCTACTCCAAAATTTATTTCTTTCGTGGGACGAACTAGAATCACATCCATTGGCTTCAGGAGGTGGAATAAGGCCTATGTAATCGTGGCGTTCACGATCATACATGAAATGAGAAGAATATCATCAGATGGTTTCTAGGCAGAAGGTAAACGGGAGTTTCGATTGCGTCATGTGGAGGAAATTAAAGGAATCGATCATCATGATTTTGTAATAATAGTTTTCCTCAAGGAAAATTATTTTGGTGCCGTTCATTGTGACATTGGGAGCCAGTCCATTCCTCAGAATGTGTCATAGAAGAAAATATCCATTTTGGGATCCCATACAGTCGGCCTTCGACTGTAAACCCCTTGTGTCATCTTTGAAAGAGCCGTTTTCCTAATTTATTTTCGGTGTATTAACTGAAAAAGATTACCGCATTTACTGGTGCATGAGGCGCATTTTAATGCATTTTTTATGGTGTTCGATGAGGGGGTGTGTGTCATAGTGTAAATCTGTACCTACATTTAAAAAATTTTCAGCGTACCTATAACTCTTTGTTCCCTCTACGAGGCGGAAACAGTGTATGCACAGACAGAACAGTGGTAATATAATGTCATTATAGAAAGCACAAAACATGGAATGACTACGTAAATTTGCGGATTTCACGCGGTATCGAACTCAGAATCTGAGATGCCTGGCAGCGTGAAAAATTCATTCGCTAGGCTCTCATCCTCGGAGGAGGATGAGAGTTCCATAGCCAATTATTTCACATGTAAATTTTTGAGCCACATGAGGTTCTCATGTCGAAGAGAAAATCCAATTCCCTTCATGAATGGCACAGTTTATCCTCATGATGCATTTAATTTTCGATGGGAGATCCCGTTTGCTCTTGCAATTAAACGGGTTCGCGTCCAGATCAATTTACTTTTGACATGGACCGAAAATCGAGACCAACAACTGGGAAACATTGCCTGAATAAAGGGTGTAGGGAAAGCTACTACGAACTTCGGAGTCTACCACCCGAGTAGCACCCGAACATGTTCGAAGAAAGTTTCATTTAAGGTAACGTCAGCGTTCCATGTAAGTCCATGGGAACGTTGCATTGATTATTTAAATATCCGAAATTTAGAGCAATCAATAACAGGTCAATGCAGGCGTTCCTTGAACCATGTGAACTCATGTAAAACGAGAATTGGATATTTCAATGGAATAAAAAAAAAGGGTTCTATGAACATTCTTTTTGCGGCTACATCCAATGAGCAATTAACGTTCTTTCCTTCCCTTTAATTGCATCCAATCTAAGTAAAGCCTTGTTCCCTTGGCATGGGTCAGAGAACATGATGTCGCCAAATAGTCGTTGAATTTTCCCTTTTATCGAATAGTCTGGTAGAGAAGCGTGTGGTAATTATCATTCTACGTAAACCATCCGTACGTAAATCATCTTATCCACTGTTATAATATAATCAAGGAGTACGTCACGCCCTGCAATGCACGCCTTCATACAGGAACGATTATAACCATTTTCGTCATCTCCAAATTGCTGCCGCAAAAATTCTGCCGCATGAAATGACAATCGAAGTTGAATCATCTTCTCTTCATCTTTCGAGCCAGAGTTTTCGGACGACTCCTTTAACTGGGTTACTGCTTAATACCATTTGTTGAAGAATTCAAATATTTTCCCCTCTAGTTTATGAGGTGAAAGGTCAGCAAGCGTGTGGAAAGTATTGCAGTCGTAACAGAAATAAACCCGCTAAGCGTAGCTATTTTGGCAACATCTAGCGTCGGTTGTGCGAACCTATGCTTGAATCAATTGCCAAATGGATACCTCAGATATGCGTGAGGAAAACACATCTATAAAATTCAATCAATGCCCTTGGAACACAATTTGAACGTTCACGTGCAATTTTGGCACGGTTACATATATAAAGCCTGCAAGTTTCATTTGACCTGTGATTATCCTTGGCACCCAACCCTGTGAAATGAGCTTTGTGTCATCAAAGGTGAAGAAAAAGAATTCAGTAAATCCCGGAGCTGAAAAAGCAATGCAACGCTGAGCGCACCGATGTCATTTCTCTAAGCTCATTTCACCTATCATTTGAAATGACACATCGGCAAATCAATGGATTGCAGTACCCATGAATCGAAAAAAATTTCCTATAATTTAAAAGAAGCATCCTACGGGGAGTGCGCTTTTCAACCATAGCGAGAGTGTTACCCATTGTAATCGGAAACACCTTCTCAGTGTCGGTGCAGAGACGCGAGACCGCAGCCAAGAGAAATGAACCAAGCAGAATGTGGGGGAGTCCCAGTCTCAGGAACATCAACTGCAAGTATCGATCATAAGCTCATACAAATAGAGGAAAACATGGAACATGCAGCAAACAGGACAATCACGATTCGCAGACCACCTTTTATTGTTACTGCTAGTTAACTTAAATATACTTAGTATATTTACAATACTTAAATTTTTTGTCAGTACCAATGCGACTGCGATTCGGGAAAAAAATACAATCTTTGATGAACTTTCGCACTCCATATATCATCATGGACACTTTAAATTCCTGTATGGCCGTGTAGCAGCAGGCGCTAGGCAATGCAGTGAGCAATGCCAGCGCTTTCTTGCGAATAACAAAGCAAGTCTCGTTTTCCCGTATATCCCCGAGAAGGCGAGACGAGAGTGAAACTGCGATTGTCCATAAAAGTTGCTTGCTTTCCTTTTACCTCCACTCCTTTTACCGTTTTACGTTGTTATTACCTTTTTTCGTATTGGTGCTCCCTCCCCTCTCTGTGACCATGACAATCTCATGCTTTTACCTGTTTTTTTCTTTCTCCCTATCCTGACACATTTTTGCTTTTGTACTCGTATCTGTATGCCTCACGCGGGAGATCAATTTGCTTTCGCACTCCCCCTCCCATTTGAAATAAACCATTCATCATCATCATCATTTTTGTGAGGCAGATTTGCAAATTTAATTTTGAAGAAGTACATCCTCGGATGGTAATGAAGAGTTCTGTCGAAACGCCAAGTTCATTTCACTAAGTTCATAACACACAATTGTCGCTCGGCCGAGACAGCGGCCAGAATCGAGCACCATAAATGTTTCACCTCCGATTTGAATTATCTTCAATTCCCTAGAACCCAGTCCCAAGTAGCACACTCACGTTGAATTAACGTTGATTCCACATTGAAAGTTCATTTTTATCAACAATTGATTCAACGTTGACATCAACGACATATCAACATTGACTCAATGTTCAAAACCAACATTGCAACGTTGCTTCAACATTTGCTTATCAACGTTGACTCCATATTGAAAATTAATTTTCTTCAACATTGAAGAAATATTGAATCCACGATGATTCAACGTTGATATGACAGGTCTCAACAATCTGTTTAATTCGTGCGCATGCGCCGTTCCATGGCTGAAGCTTCTGGACACGATCTCCATCCTCCGAATCCGCTTTTTTAAGATTGAATCCACGATGATTCAACGTTGATATGACAGGTCTCAACAATCTGTTTAATTCGTGCGCATGCGCCGTTCCATGGCTGAAGCATCTGGACACGATCTCCATCCTCCGAATCCGCTTTTTTAAGATCCCCCCATCCAAGCACAATGCGAACCTAATGCCGAGATGAGAAAGAGGCATCCTGTTCCCCCGGAAGCAGGACACCGACGCGATTACCGCGATTTAATAAGAGGCTACCCTCACTCCACGCACCCTTCGGCAGTGATTATGATTTGGATTCATCCTCGAAAACAGGGCGACGTGGTCTCATGGAGTAATATGACCTCGCATACTTTCTTGTGTCCATCACCCTGCTCAGAATTATCCTGGGTCTTGGTTGGTTAGGTTGCCACATTGGTCGAATATATCCAGAAAGTCAAATTCCTTCCCAGGCGTCGTTTGTGGAGAAAATATCAAGTACTGTTCCAGAAGTACTAGAGACGCGTGCTGATTGCACGTACATGGTAACTTACCATATTGGACAAGTAGTTTCCATCATATTTCGCAGTCAGGAAATCTTGTTTGTTCGCATGTCTCGCTAGATGCCTCGCCAGACATCTGTTGATGTAACGTTGACCGGACAACGTTCTCTCAATATTGATCTTGTCAACATCGAAATGACATTGAACCAATGTTAAAGGATTGATGCCTTACTGAAGCGTTCATTTTATTAATATGTGAGCAATGCGGGCCGCTGTGAAGCTGTTTCACGTGAGTCTGTCCTTTCTTTGAATAACCTATATTACTTTGATACGTGCTAAAGGCATTCACTATACTCAGATAGTCGTATTAGTAATAAAAAAAATAAAAAAACCACATTCATATGCGAAACACTACAGGAAGACCATGTACCATCAAGACCGTCCCAGAAAACACTTTTGGTATTATTAGTAAGGAAAATAAAAATGATTTTAGCAGCCATTACAGATCAGGCTAAATTAAAATATATCTAGCAAGTGTCTTCACGTCATTTCTCCTACACCAAGCCCTTGATGGTATACATAAACACGTCGGTGCCTATTTCGGGAAATAGGTCTGACACATTAAGGCTCTGACACAGTAATCGTTGCTCCTAGTTATGCGAGCCGAAAATGCCATTCTGGTCTGCCATTGGTGCGACGAAATTCGAGTGCCTTTCAGCCACTGTCTTATTTGCTCAAAATCGAGCGTTCCTCTTGAAAGAATTATTACCTGGTAGATCGGCTGAAGTAATTAAGTAGTTGCAAACACTGATTGAGAAAGCATTACATATAAATCATTTACTGCGTATACTTCGAACGTGAATAGTCCAGCATTGAATGGCCCAAAGTGGGTGTATAAACGGTGACGGTCACCGCGTTGAATCAATGTTGAAGTAACATGGATGTAACAACAGTGATGCATTCAATCCATACCCAGTCAACAATGATTCAACGCCTCATTCCAAACACGTCGGTGTCTATATCGGAGATGAAAATACCAGATTTGTTCAGATTTCGAACTCCTGCTTTGCGTCACCTAGGTGGCCCTTGTGATCCAACAGTTACAGGGCCACTAAACTCCATCATTCAGGTGCACCACCCGTAGGAAACTAAAGTTTGAAGTTCAGGGTTAATAGACTGGCCATTGTAACGTTGCTTGCAAAACCATTTTTCAACTATTTTTTTTTTGATACAGGGCCACTAAACTCCATCATTCAGGTGCACCACCCGTAGGAAACTAAAGTTTGAAGTTCAGGGTTAATAGACTGGCCATTGTAACGTTGCTTGCAAAACCATTTTTCAACGATTTTTTTTTAGACAAAATTATTTATTTGATCTAAACAAGAAGTCGGACATGCTATAGAATACGCGTTTGAATGCGAGCGTAATTCGTAGAATGCCTCTCTCCCGTTGTAATGTTAGGGATTACATGGAAAGGAATAGAGAGAGACTGGAGTTTCATGGCGTAGTGATAACACGATTGGTTCGTAATCAGGAAGTCTAGGGTTCGAATCGCATCATGTTGTTTGTAGTCTTCTTATGCTACCCGAACTCTTCCCCCACCCGCCTCGGGCTATTACGTTCTCGATAATGGATCCGAGAGTCGCAAGGTACGGAAAAAAATGCACTCCTCCGCGAGAGGGAGATGTACACCCGAGGCAGGCAGAAAGCGA
Source organism: Darwinula stevensoni (assembly GCA_905338385.1). Classification (NCBI taxonomy): domain Eukaryota; kingdom Metazoa; phylum Arthropoda; class Ostracoda; order Podocopida; family Darwinulidae; genus Darwinula; species Darwinula stevensoni. The sequence continues at coordinate 5,793 of CAJPEV010002971.1, read as the reverse complement.
CGCACATGGGCACATGGACTTCCTGATATGCAATCAGACCCAAGCATCGGAGGCTTCATATGCACGAACACAGTTTCGTTGTGTTTTTAATATATAGGACTAGCTGAAGTACCTGGCGTTGCCGGGGGAAATTCAATATTTCATGCATGACTAATTGGGGAACTTAAGCCTTATGATCTCCTATAAGTTACCTATCTTGGGTGTCGCAAAATGCGCTCGGACCCCTTTTCTTTAAAAAAAATTTTTTTTCACATTTTGAATAATTTCTAACTTATTTTAAGGGAAAAAAGTTATTGGTAAAATGCTTTTATCGTTTAGAAACATAATTTCGATGAAAACTTGATCAAAAGAATATTACTTACTACCTACTGTAGTGATCCAGAAATGGGATTACCCCGGGAAACTGTAATGCAGGTGGCCGGGAGGGGAGAGTTGGATGACATGACCGGACAAAAAGTAGCTGGGGACGGCCGGGAATCGAACCCATGCCCCCTGATCGTCGGTCAGGTATGCTACCACTGCACCACCGAATATGCCATCTCAGACAATACAGCCCCCCAGAAAAGTACCCTGGGAGTGAAAATTTTGATGGATGGAAACATAGCCCTCGACCTTCCCTGGATGAAAGAGGAGGCCATGCAAAGTTTGGTTGCACTGGCTCCTGCGGGTTCCGAATGCATAAAGGAACAGACAGACAGACAAACTTTCTACTTTATATTCAATACATCGAGATGGGTCACACCGATCCAGCCTCACAAAAACACTTTCATTCATTAGTAAGGTAAATGCTTAGATATGAACATGTCCAAGTCAATCGATTAATTGGCTTTTAAAGTCTATACATATAGGATATTTATTGAACCTCCATTTTCTAATTTTTGCGTTTGTATTGAGACAATTCCACCATGTGAGATGCTCGGGAGAATTTCTTTTTCTTTTTGCTTGTTTGCTGCGATAGACTTTAGGCCAGGCGTAATTTCAGCTACCCTCATATTTGCCATAAATCAAGAATTTTTCGGTAATCGTAATGCATTCTAGGCGATTGGCTAAACTACTCAACGAACCATAATGAAGTACACACAAAAATCCAAACGGTAAATTTAAAAAAAAACATGTTTTTTTTTTACCGTGAATGAATCCATTGAATCGAGGTTGACTTAATGTAGACACTTCCACCGTAAATAGTGCATCATCGATTCAAGGTTGAGTCAATGTGGGTGTATAAACGGTGATGGTCACCGCATTGAATCAATGTTGATTCAACATATTGAAATAGAAGAATAAACCTTCAACAGTCAAACATTCAATTTACACCAAATCAACGTTGGATCAATGTTATGTGCTACTTGGGGTGTATGAGGAAACTATTTTTCAAAGGCAAGGATGCTTTTTGCTCAGAAATTTTTTACCGAAAGGCATGAAAGAAATCCAAATCATGATACTAATCGCACGATCCCATCATCACGAATGCTGTTTAATTTCGACGATGCTGGTCCTCCCTAGGCAAGGCTGACGGCTTCCTTCAAGGATCAGCTTGGCATCACTCTTCAGCATTCTGTTCCCGATTTGGCTCCATGAAACTTCTTCCTGTTCCCTCAGCTACAGTACAGAAAGACTGAAATACCTTTTCCTAACTTATTAAGTTCAATGAGATCTGTAAGAGCGTCACTTTGTTTGCGAATTCAGTGACTAAAAGAAAAAAAAAGAAAAACGCCCATTTTTCTCAAAGTAATGGTACAAGTGTACACGCCATATCATGGTGAATATATATAGGTCATAATAATATGTTCTTGACGTGTCCAGCGGAAAAATTTTCCTCTTCTAATGGTGGGAGTCACAACACAGGTTTTTCTCCTTTATAAAAAGACTGGTTTGTTATGATTTCTCCCTTTCTCTCTCCCCCTCTCTTTGTACAACTCTATAATAAACAACGGGGATGGAAGCTGGTCCTGGCGTCACTGGATCTCTCTGTGCTGATGGTCCACGACTTCAGACTGCAACCAGGATTGGGGAAGCAAAGGACTAAGTGTTAGCAGGATCATACTCGAGACAGCGTAGATTATAAATTTAAAAGCTCAGTCATGGAGAGCAGGATGGGAGGAGGGAGCGCGGAAATGCCAGATACGGAGATGCAGAGAACCGAGAATGCCTAATCCAGGAATGAAAGAGGAACAGGCCACGGGAATGTGTAATCCCTAGGAGAGGACAAAGTTGCCATTAGCCCGCAGGCAAAAGTTTTCAGGATTGTTACCATAATCAGTTTCTTAGCTCATTCTTTCCTACCCTTACGACACGAAGAGGGGTACCCTCGCTCCATATGTGCACTTCGTCCCAGGGCCCAGTCCTCCATTTTATATAATTCATGCGAACGGGCTCGGGTAATCGATGAACTTAGGATTGTGTTCCCTATTGCAGCTTGGCGGAGGGTTTGGACAAGAAAGGAAAGGAATTGGAATCGGGAGAGTTGGGTTCCAGACTACTTATAGGTAAGGGTCAAGGGCCGAAAGTTAAGAGTGACGCTGACCGAATATGACCGTGTCTTAGCCTCCTAGTAGAGCGACCCACAGAGAGCTGCTCGTCTGAACATAGGGCGTGGACTGCGTCACTCATCTCGTGCTGTCGCTGCTGCTTCGTGACAATATTGAGGCCTGCCTGGTAGAGGTTACGAGGATTAAGTCAATATTTATGATCCTGAAGGCTGAAACTAGTGGCCATGAAACTAAGTTTGAATGTGCGTCAAGTACAGAGATATAATACAGAATGGAATTCGTTGCGTTCAGAATGAAGAAGCTATAGCATACATTACAAACGGAACAATGTTATAAAACAAATAAAAAATGGCGATAGTGACTTTTTCATATGCAGCTCGTTGCTGTGTAACTCACGAGTTGGCAAGCAGGATGCTCAAGACTTCATCCATCAATATCCCCGATTACATGTTGAAAAATCGTGGTATATTCCTCAAGCTTGAATATGGATCAAGAGTCGTAGCCCTATGGATTAATGAGTGTCGTGGAGCCGTATGTTCCTGGCCTCTTTTCGCATATGCTTTCAGAGAATGACGGCGAAAAAAAATAAATAGAGCATTGTGTCACCAATCACTCAGAGAAAAAGTATTTTAGAAGTGCCGCCCAAAATAAGCGACCCTGAGGAATGTGCCACATAATTAGGATTTGACTTCAAATTTGTTCCTCAAAAACTACGATTGTATTAAATTTCAGCTTAGTATCAGATCTACCCATATCACTGGAGAAAAAATAAATTCGGAAAACAGTTCATTTACGAAAATCTTTGTGTGCATCCCATGGGGTATACCCCCCAAAGGACCTAGAAGGGTTTTCCTTAAAGTTACACCCCATACATAAGAAACAGCCAAAACATCATCTAATTTGAAGAATTAATTTCCAAGGCCTGCGTTCATTTCAATGTGCTGGGTGACCAAAATTGCACAATAAATAGGCAAACCAGGCAAACTTTCATCAAAACATAGCGGCAAGCCATCATGTCTTTGTCGACAAAGAGCGATTGAACATGAGACCGTTTACTTTTTCTAGAACATTGTGCATTCTTCAGAAGACGCAATCAATTCTCCCACTCACGATAGTTATTGTGCATGAAACCTTCATCGACATAAGAAATATGAACTCTCTCGTATCCAATGGGAAAATTTTCTGGGAATGATGGAGTCAGCTTTCCAGCATAAGTATATCACAGAAAAAATCTGAACATTTCTTTCGCAATTCATCCAGCTCCTGATGCTTTAGAAATCACCGCCTCAAAGATTCGAAGTAGCTGGCCTGGGACATGTCGAGTGATCTGTTTCATCGATTTTTAGAGTCCGCTATTCTCCAGAGATGAACCAATTCCCCAGCAGTTCAGATGATCGCAAGTTCTAAACCAGGAATTGGGGAGACATTTTTCCATAAAGTAAATTTTAGAAACGGGAAAATTGGAACAACGTCATATTGGATGAAGTGTCGGACCTACAGGTCGATAGCGCGTTTAATAATTCAGGGGCCAGAAGGGACGATTCGTGGTCATTAATTTTCCATAAAGTAAATTTCAGAAACGGGAAAATTGGAACAAGGTCATATTGGATGAAGTTTCGGACCTACAGGTCGATAGCGCGTTTAATAATTCAGGGGCCAGAAGGGACGATTCGTGGTCATTAATCAGTCGATTTTTCTCCTCTTATTTTTCTTCGAGTTCATGGCTACCAAGTCAAGCAAACTTAGCCATTTTCCGGATTTGCAGGCTCCTATTCATTAACGACTCTCTGTAGAACGAGCTAAAACCCGCATCTTTTTCGGTTTAATTAAAAATATTGGGAAACTAACTATTATCTGGTCAAATGTTAGGAGTTCATCTTATCCTAGGTCGAATTAATCCCCTCCAGTAATTCACTGTTCACGGGATGGGATGTGATTATTACCAGGTGGAAAAGGCTCGAAACATTTGTATGCACCTTCTCATGAGAATTCTAGAGTGACAAGCTCTCCCGCATCCCCTATTTTAAACAAAATTTGCTATAAAATGTCCGCTGACGAGACCGAAAATGTCCTAATTCACTGAAGAGAAGCAAGAAGTACAGGATGTCCCATACCCTAGCAGCATAGAACATAGAAACAACATCCCCTATTTTAAACAAAATTTGCTATAAAATGTCCGCTGACGAGACCGAAAATGTCCTAATTCACTGAAGAGGAGCAAGAAGTACAGGATGTCCCATACCCTAGCAGCATAGAACATAGAAACAACAATGATTCCGTGATGATTCAACATCTGAACGTTGAAACAACGTTGAATCAATGTCAATTCAATGCTATTTGCAACTAGGGTGTATATTCATACCACTTGTAATTTTTCCATTTATGTACGCCAAAAAACAACAGATAAAACATTATTTTTGTCTCTTTGTGTGTCTTTTTAGTGGCGAACCTTGGTTGATTTTGTATGAATCTTCTTCCGACTAGAAATGGCTTGAGATTCAAAAAATTGGCTGACCATGAGGCAGAAATTAGGAAAGAATACGAACGACCTCCAAACAACTCTGACCGTAACTAAATGGATTGCTGTATGCGATGTCTGCTTGAAGAAAGCGACCACGAACGATATCCAGCAACCTCAACCAGTTAATGTTCGGGGCGGGAGAGGAGTGAAACCACGGCCGATCGACTGAAAGACTCGAAGAATCCACGTTGTATGGAATCGTCGAGGAATTTTTTCCATGAAAAAAAGCGGAAAAGCATCAAACATTTGATGAAATCTTACTGTGAACCCATGTGTCTTGTTGAGATTCAATTGATTGCTTGAGATGTTATTAGTACAGGAAATAAACGATTTCGATTTGGTGTGAATAAATATGGCATATCATGTAAGATCTGGAAATTTTATTCGGTAACTGAGCAGGAAGAAATTTCCAGGGGTCTTGCCTTGGTTTGTTTCGAATCTCAGTCAGTTAAGCGTCCAAAACCTCAATCCCCTTTAAAATTCTCAGAGCGAAACTTGAAAAGTTCTTATTGCGCTTCTCCCAACAACGCGCGTGCTCCGGAAGACGATTTGGATCAATAACAACCTGCTCGGGATTTGGTTGGAGGAAAAAAGAGCGAAAGCTGCCCCCTTCACCACGAAACTATTGCCCATTGGTGCAAATCTATCATGCAACCCCTGACCCTTTCTAAAGAGAATAGGGCTATACATTGGAAGCGCAAGTGAGAACCTAGTTCATCGAAATGGGTCGACGTGGGAGGATACGATTGTTCCTCGTCTACCTCCTATTTCTAAAGACAGTAC
>CAJPEV010002970.1:1809-36429 GCA_905338385.1 Darwinula stevensoni | reverse complement strand
TTCTGGGACCATGCTTCCTGATGGCAGGACGCATTTTTTGACAAAAAAAATGCGCGTGGTCCCACGCGGCGGACTAGCAAAAATAGGCTGGTCGTCAACGTGTTAAACAATCTTGTTTTAGTTGTAGAGTATCATTGGGAAAATTCCTTCATAGAACTACGTCTTCATGCATAAATTAGTATAAGAGCACCATTAAGACTAATGGTAGGATAATATCCCACCAGTTCGGATTGATTATGTCGTAATGTCGTGTGGAGGGCCTCAAAAGTGGACTTTTAACGTTAACTTTAGGCCGAAAACAAAAGAAAGATAATTTAGCACGAGCGGTTAATTGGAGGCAAAGGAAGGGTCCTGGCCTCACTTCACAGACAGGATAAGCCGGCTAAGGAGACAACTGATGACAAATAAAACGGTGTTCAAACAACAAGGACAACAAGTATTTAATTACAGTTAAATTAAGAAAGAAAAGAAACATCACAGATGTTAATGGAGATGTTGAGGAGAACTTGAAGAGGAACGGTCCAGGGGAAAAAGTCTGTCACTCGACGGCAGAGGAGTTAGCAAGGTTGCAAGTAAGACATACACAAGACGTAGACCTGCGGTTGCACCCTAAATCCTCTCGAATTGCCCGATTGCCATATAACTTAGCAACATCCACAGTTTTAAAATAATTTTCCTTGGCTAAATCGAGTGGGAATCACAACTTCTGCTTCCGCCAGAGGTCAATTGGTTGCACCCTAAATCCTCTCGAATTGCCCGATTGCCATATAACTTAGCAACATGCACAGTTTTAAAATAATTTTCCTTGGCTAAATCGAGTGGGAATCACAACTTCTGCTTCCGCCAGAGGTCAATCGAAAATCGTTTAAATGGTCTCCATTGGGGAGAGTCTCCCTCAAGAAAGGGGAAAGTAATGAGCAGCCATCAGCAAAAAAGAGATGTCAGCAATCCAACTATTGATACTTTCAAGGCTTTGATCGAAGCACTGAAATCGGCCTACAGAGCTGCTGGCCATCGATGACGACTTTTCAGAATGGTCTATTTCATCTCTAGTCAAAGGACAAACCATATGTTTCAACAAAACCGACGAGTTCACTGTCGATATATCGCTTGTTGAAATCGGCCTACAGAGCTGCTGGCCATCGATGACGACTTTTCAGAATGGTCCATTTCATCTCTAGTCAAAGGACAAACCATATGTTTCAACAAAACCGACGAGTTCACTGTCGATATATCGCTTGGAGCCATGCCCACACGTTGTCGTACTCGCCTAACACCTTGAGGAAAGTTAACAAATATAAATACTCGAAGAAAAGGCTAAAATAACGTGAGAATTGCGACGCAGCCATTTCTCAGCCCCAACGCGTCGAAGCTAAGCTATAACTCATCTCTCAAGGCGGGCTTAGGCCAGGCCCAGACTTACCGCATCCATTTTCATTCCTGAATTGGTGCGTTAGGGATAGGTAAAAGTTGTTGTCAAAGGATGGACTAGGACGCGAAATTTTGGCCGATCGACACGGTTGCTTTCCCGTACGAGGTTTTCTGTGCACATAGGACAACGCTGAAGTCAATATCTAGGTGTCGTCTCTCTCGAATAGGTTCGGTGAAATGCCAGGCCTCTGTCGGTCTGCTCGGAGACATGGGCCGTTGGGTTCGAGGAGAATGCTGCTTCCTCGTGGGATCGACATAATACCTCTTCCTTCGATACGAGTCACTTTCCATGGGGAACATACCAAGCGATACGTCTTACAATAGTATTGCCATATCCTGATGCGTGTAGCCTATGGGCCTATGCCCTTCTCGGTCATAGGCCTTGCGGAGGAACACGGAGGATGCATCTAGTCGAGTCGATGAGAATTTGGCGAAGTTCTCAGGGCACCTCATCGGAGGTCGCGGATTGCTAGGTAGCTGACATCTCCCGTCCCTAATATTGGGCTTGGAAAAACAGGGCAGCAGGAATGCTAAGTATGACGTTTCATTCGACCTCTAGTGGCGAATGAAGGAGATTCTTCGGGTAGAAGAACGAGCCTGACTGTCTCCCAGCCGGCATGATCGTCGAATTCCACCGACTGTTTTCCTATATTTTGTGTGCTGGACGTAGCTACTACAGTTTTCCGGCGTGATTTGTGCGCAGGTTTCTTCTATCAGCTGCTTCACCTGGTTGCCATCTAAAGCCATTGCGACGATTGACGTAGCTTTTCACTTGTTGCCAGACCGATTCGGTAGGACTCAAGTAACAGTGATCTATTTGATCTATCATCGAGGACTACTTTCTGAAATCCAATGATCACTTCCCCACAATACTGGTGCTCTCTATGACCTCTGATGTCATTGGTCCTATACTTAGGTTTTGGGCTCTTAGTCTCTAATTGGGCACGTTGGGGATGGGCGAATGAAAACCTCAGGCAGGGGATATCGACTTATTGATAGCTTCAAGCAAGACGCGGAGAGAGAGGACGAGCGGGCGTGATCGGCGCGGCGGAAGCGACTTAGATCGAAGGCGTGGTCGTGGCAGACGGCGAGGAAAACTTGGAGGCGGGAGGGTGTCGCGGAGCAGGGAAGACGTTATCCCCGCTCGTCTAATCTCGGAGCTGCGTTGTCAATTGAACGCTATCTCGAGAAATTTATGGTGGGTTCAAGTCTCGTACGACGGCGCGGGGAGTGGAGGCTGGACACGAGGATTTGTCTCACATGTAGGCAAGGATCACTTCAGGAATTCACGGTTATTAAATTCAGGAATGTTTAAGTACGAGAGGTCCGGTTTCCCAAGATGTACAAGATTGATCCTTTGCTCTCACTCCTGAGCTTGATACACAATGAGGTCGAGGCTATTCAAGATGATCTTGTGTCCTTTTTCTCTCGAACAATGTTCGGCTTGGACCCTAGGGTCGCTGCCTTCATATCTGACCTTATGTAAAGTAGTTTTTACAGGGTTCTGTCATCCCAACGTAAATGCTGCAGGCACTAACTAAATACTTAATTCTAGTACTGGAGTATTAGACGCAATCACTCCTATGTACAGGTGTCATAATTATGTCAGTTGTCGGTTAGTCAGCTTGACCGGGGTCGCGGTCGAGCGATCCTTGCGCCACCTTTGGACCTTTCAGTATAACAACTCGAGTGTTCGTGATATCTTTGACAAACACGTTTATCATAAGTTGTGCTTAGGCTAGAAGCTCCCCCCTTTCCTTTGTCATGGCTCTAAAGTTTTGAGGAGAAATTGGGAGCCCCATGTGAAGTGTTGTGGAATCCTGTGAAGACGGTTCGTTCCGAGTGCGTGAGGAATATGGGACAAATCACATCTAGTGTGAATGCTCCCAGCGAATTGGCCTGATTGGTCCTTCAAATCTCCGGTTGAGGTCATTTCTAACGAGGAAATGCTAGGCATGGGTCTGCCCTGTAGAGAGTCTGTGGATTCGGGTAGCGCCGCCCTCGTTGACTGCGCCGAAATGTGCGCTCCTGCTGTGCAATGAATGTGAATAACTGAACGAAGGCTCGAGTAAATCATGGAGGCATTTCTGCTCATTAAGACATTCCGTGTCAAGGTCGAGCCTTGGATGGATATTTTGGGTATTTGCGAGTGTGCAAGTAAACTGGGTATCCGGCATCTTATCTGCATTGCTCCATTGTTTTGCCTCGTTCGCGAAGTCGTCTAAACCCCTTTTGAAACTTGTCGCCGCCATCGCTTTGCGGTTGATATTACCTAATTCTCGCGAACTCCACCTTTCGTCGTGCCGATTTCACGGTGACCTCCAGATGACGTCAGTTAAAAAAAAACAGTTATGAACTCAGGTTTTCTATTATAAATATAAGATAGCATTGTCACATGGGTAAAGTAATTTCTTAGGCATTATGTGTACTTGAGGCATATAATTTAGTTCAACGTATGCAGAAACATAAGGTGTCTCTATAAGCAGGATGACTTTGCATTGAAAAACAAGAAAACTCGTGTCTAATGCGGTTTGCGTTCTACATTTTGAAATTGTGCTTGGCTAGGCACGTGAAAGGCTTGTTTGTGAAAGCAGCGAAAAACGTCATTGAGATCGTTGTTATTTGGGCCTCCCATGAGCTCTTGAGTTTTAATCTAATAACAGTAAATACAACTCTTCCTGTTTCTCATGTCTTCAGCCTCTGTATCTTGGTTTACGATCGTTCGCTGTATTCTTCCTTTAAGATGATGTAGCTCAGTCAGGTTCAAGGCCACTCTTGACTTTTGACCTGCAGCAAACCGTGCGAACGAGCGCATGAGAGTTGAAGGTCGTCCTTCGAAATCCAACTGACAGCATTTTAAAAGTGAACAAAACCTTACTCTCTTATCCACTTCGGTCTTTTGAAGTGGCTGGGCTACACTCGAGCTGCTTGGACAACACTTGAGTTGCTTTTTCGGCTGGATTTGTTAGTGGCCGCTCTTGGTGCTCTAATCTATCGGATGAGTGAACTGGTTTTTCCGGTTTCAGGAGCGTTGTACGGTGCTACACTCGAGCTGCTTGGACAACACTTGAGTTGCTTTTTCGGCTGGATTTGTTAGTGGCCGCTCTTGGTGCTCCAATCTATCGGATGAGTGAAATGGTTTTTCCGGTTTCAGGAGCGTTGTACGGATACTTGGATGGTCGTCCACAGTATATTCTGTAGAATAATTGTCGATGCATTGATTAATGTTCGTGTCTCCTCAGAAGGAAGTCTGCTTTTGACAGAGCAAGCACGAACTGTTCCACACAGATATATTTGCTTTGACTGTGTGTTCATCTGAAGTAATGGTGAATTGAAGAAGTTGTCAATGTAAATTTCGCAACACAAATGCTCAAGTGATGCAGTTAGCATGATCACCACACTCTCTCCAAGTCCATATTCTGGGTCAGTCTTTTTCCCTGTGTACAATTCACACTCATACAAGTAGCCAGTCTTTGAATCACATCTGCACCACATCTTGAAACCCCACTTTATTGGTTTGTTTTTGATGTACTGCTTCATGACATTGTGTCCTTTGAATTTTATCATGTGTTCATCTACTGACTGCTGTTTGCTTGGGTTCCGTGCTTTCTGGAAGCACCTGTTGAAATGTGTGAGCAGGGGACGAACTTTGAAAACTCTGTCAAAATCAGGGTCTGTTCTCGGAAGCATCTTTTCATTGTTCGAGAAATGCAAGGCGCCTCTTATCATTTCAAAGCGCTTTCGAGGCATCACATTAGCAATGAATGGCACCTGGAGGTCAGGCTCAGTGGACCAGTAGTCCTTCAAAGATGGAATCACATGGTAACTCATCACTAAGTTCATTCCCAAGAATGCACGGATTTCTTGCGCATCAGTTTGAAAAGGAATTCCCTTCTGCTCCATATACAACTCACTTTGCTCTACAATAAGATCTACCAGGCTGTCGAAATCACAAGTTTTTTCAAAAACTTCATACGCATTGATTTCCGCGTTGCAATCGACATTGATGTTCACATTTCCATATTCATAATCAATTGTTTCCATTTGGAAGTCGGCTTTCTGAGCTTTCCACTTGAAATTGATATCTTGCTTCTGTCCTTTTGTTGCAACGACACGGCGTTTAGTTTGTGGTGCCTTAGGCAACTCTGATGACGCAGAAGAAGTTGCCTTGCCACGATTCTGTGGCACAGAAGTTGAGGCTGCCGGAGCAAATGAAGTAGATGGAATACCCATTTGGAATCCTATTGTGTGACTAAATCATGAGAGTTTGATCCAATTTTGAAGCTGGATAATCTAGTATCACAGATAAACAAACTTCTGATCTAGAAGATTTCATGAAATGATTCTGGAACAAGAATTTTGCCTGGGGGGGCGAGATTTGTGGTGTAGGTTCCACTTCTTGCATTATTCTGCCTGCTTCTCCAAACCGATCAAGGACTATTTGGGGAAGTCACAACCTAATAAGCACACGGGTGCCAGATGATCAAGTATCCAGAAATGCTCGACAAGAATGCGTTTGTCTCGGTCTCAAGGTTGATTTAATCACGAATTTTGAGAGTTCGGCCATTAGCTGTGATGATTCCTGGAAGTTTCCTACTAGGCCTAATTTTCTTTTTGAGGACATTCCGAACAAATGAAAGATCAACAAAAGACATAGGCTAACGCCGGCAGCGTGTCTGGTTTCTGAGAAGACAGATGGGGAAAAATGTATTTAAAAAAAAAGTGACTATTGGACGACTAGCATTTCTGGTCAGAGCTTGAGAAGAATAGACCGGTGCTTGCTCCGCAGCACTGAGCAGACTGCGAATGATTCTCGATTTCGGATCCATTTCTATAATTCTTTTCAACATGGCCTTTCTGTTTGCAACGGAAGCAAGTGACACTGAACGAGACGGCGAAGGACGTGTCCACGACGTTTGCAATAGCGGCAGAGTTTTCCGCCTGTGACTGTGAACGTAGTCTATGAGGAGAACGGTGGGAACTGTGGCTTTCCCGCATATCCTAACCATCCGCCTGGACTGACGTCCTAAAACTTATGAATACTGCTACAAAGTAGTAGGTACCAACTAACTCACGACTTAGCTGTCAGAACCTCGAGAGTAACCTCCAACACGTCCTCACGCTACGAACGCTCGACCAAGACCAAGACTCAGGTTTTCTATTATAAATATAAGGTAGCATTGCCACATGGGTAAAGTAATTTCTTCTTACGCATTATGTGTACTTGAGGCATATAATTTAGTTCAACGTATGCAGAAACATAAGGTGTGTCTATAAGCAGGATGACTTTGCATTGAAAAACAAGAAAACTCGTGTCTAATACGGTTTGCGTCCTACATTTTGAAATTGTGCTTGGCTAGGCACGTGAAAGGCTTGTTTGTGAAAGCAGCGAAAAACGTCATTGAGATCGTTATTATTTGGGCCTCCCATGAGCTCTTGAGTTCTAATCTAATAACAGTAAATACAACTCTTCCTGTTTCTCATGTCTTCAGCCTCTGTATTTTGGCTTACGATCGCTCGCTGTATTCTTCCTTTAAGATGATGTAGCACAATCAAGTTCAAGGCCACTCTTGATCGTTGACCTGCAGCGGACCGTGCGAACGAGCGCATGAGAGCTGAAGGTCGTCCTTCGAAATCCAACCGACAGCATTTTAAAAGTGAACAAAACCTTACTCTCTTATCCACTTGGGTCTTTTGAAGTGGCTGGGCTACACTCAATCTGCTTGGACAACACTTGAGTTGCTTTTTTGGCTGGATTTGTTAGTGGCCGCTCTTGGTGCTCCAATCTATCGGATGAGAGAAATGGTTTTTCCGGTTTCAGGAGCGTTGTACGGATACTTGGATGGTCGTCCACAGTATATTCTGTAGAATAATTGTCGATGCGTTGATTAATGTTCGTGTCTCCTCAGACGGAAGTCTGCTTTTGACAGATCTCATTTTCTTTTGCATGCTTAGATTTTCTCATGCCGCACCGCAAGGTAATCGTGTCGATCATGAGTACGTCCACGTGCCGAGACGAACTGCTGGCTATATGTAACGGGAGGATATTTATATAACTCGAGGTGTTATTTGTTTGTTCCTTGAGGCTAATATGAGTGTCAAGAGTTTCGAAGCTGACTTTATGCCTTTGGTAACACTGAAAGGGAGTAAGTACGCTTGGAGGAATTTCTGGAAGGTCATCCCAATGTTGATCGGAACGTTTATACAACTCTCTTTCATTTCGGGACCTGGAAAGGGAAAAGAAAAAGCCACCTGTAGACGAACATAAAAGGCATATTTAACCAAACAAAGCTCTTAAAATCACAGGAAAGGATTGAAGTTGGAACTTTGATCTGAAAATTTTGATTAATACTTTGAATTAGCAATTCTTTATATAGAATACTTTTTGCTTGTACTGTCTGTATAACTACTTGAATGAATCGATTAAGAGACAATATCTTTACACCACGCATGTCCTGCACAGACTCCCAATCGAAAGTTTGCATCTCTTGCTAGACTATCCACATCCGTAATTAATTGTTCCTGTCTAGTCAATTTATCCTTCAGGGTAGTTGGCGTTCCTCAATTGTACCAGGCATGGCCTCCTGCATCTGGAAATCCAATGGAACTCTGCTTAGAAGTTCTGGTAGCAAAAAGTATGGAAGGCAGACGCAAATCCTAAGTGTCAGAAAAAGATTGACCAAGGGATGCAAGACATGTTTTAATAGTATAGTAATATTTATATTTTGTATTAGCATAGTTTGTCTTTTCTACAAGGCCATTACCACGAGGATGAAATCATAGAGACCTACTTATTATTTTCCCTATCCTCCTCGGTTACAGGAATCGGCCAGTTGCCGAATGTAAGGTCCAGTAATGATATATAGCGATTCCTAGTCAGAATCAAACTATCTTCTATAGTGACATCATTAAGCCTACGAAAATCTACACAAAATCTCCAACTGATTCCAAGGAACAAAATTCATCAAAATTCAGAGAAATATTCGATAGTGCAGGGGAATCAGAAGCTGGCTGGATCGCACAAACTTCTACTGTTCCAATAGTTTATTTTGGATACAGCTGTATGGGGTCATTCCCGAAATTAATCATGCGTACTAGAAGTCTATTGTCCTTTGAGAGTTCAATATTACGGGCTAATTTTTAACCCATTTAGAATCCTATTGTGTGACTAAATCATGAGAGTGTGATCCAATTTTGAAGCTGGATAATCTAGTATCACAGATAAACAAACTTCTGATCTAGAAGATTTCGTGAAATGATTCTGAAACAAGAATTTTGCCTGGGGGGCGAGATTTGTGGTGCAGGTTCCACTTCTTGCATTATTCTGTCTGCTTCTCCAAACCGATCAAGGACTATTTGGGGAAGTCTCAACCGAATAAGCAGACGGGTGCCAAATAATCAACTATCCAGAAATGCTCGACAAGAATGCGTTTGTCTAACTCAGTCTCAAGGTTGATTTCATCACGAATTTTGAGAGTTTGACTCTGAGAGCTGTGATAATTCCTGGAAGTTTCCTACTAGGCCTAATTTTCTTTTTGAGGACATTCCGAACAAATGAAAGATCAACATGACATAGGCTAACGCCGGCAGCGTGTCTGGTTTCTGAGAAGACAGATGGGGGAAAAATAAAATAAAAATGTGACTATTGGACGACTAGCATTTCTGGTCAGAGCTTGAGAAGAATGGACCGGTGCTTGCTCCGCAGCATTGAGCAGACTGCGAATGATTCTCGATTTCGGATCCATTTCTATAATTCTTTTCAACATGGCCTTTCTGTTTGCAACGGAAGCAAGTGACACTGAACGAGACGGCGAAGGACGCGTGCGACTTCCTGAATGACGTGTCCACGACGTTTGCAATAGCGGCAGAGTTTTCCGCCTGTGACTGTGAACGTAGTCTGTGAGGAGAACGGTGGGAACTGGGGCTTTCCCGCATATCCTAACCATCCGCCTGGACTGACGTCCGCGCGGAGAAATGCCTTCTCGCGACCTGTGCCTCCCGCGATTTGTACTACTCTCTGGACTAGAGATGTGTGAGGGATTGAACCTGCTGCCGTAAATCAGCTATTTCCTTTTGCACTTGGGATCAAAAAGAGTCAGAGGTGGCGGAAGAACTAGCTATTAAACTGGACGTCAATGACGTGTCAAACCATGAGCTGTGTGTAAGTTATGCTCCCGTGCACATTGTCAGCTCCTTCCAATCTTTGTGCGTGCGCAAGGGCATCGCACAACTTCGTTGGGATTTTTCCAGCCACCCTATTTCGCCATCGAACTGTTAAGCCTGATATGAACTTGTTGATGTATGGTTTAGCATTAACACCTGCTGTTTCCTGGTACAGATGCTTCAAGGATCTTTCATATTCACCTACGTCTGCACCTACGTCTGTTTGGACGCATCCGGATGTGCCGGCAAAGTCTGACTGGGCGGAGAATTGAAACAGTTTTCAATGAAGAATCCGACGGAAAGGAGACGATGAGATACATTGTAGGATTTCTTTCGAGTTGCCGTCCACTGATTAGCCTCTGCTATTCTTGGAAACATTTCCAGGAAACGAGAAAGATCTGCGCCTGACTGAAAAGTTGGAGGACGAATTTGATAAATAGGTGTCATTGTGGTGGAAAGATTCGGACCGGGGACTGTATCGTCGTCGCACATGATTCTATCCAAGATGTAAAAGGATAAAAATGAAGCAATAAATAATTACCACAGGCTTGGCTTCCCCATTAACCGGTGAGACGGAGCTAAGGAGCACAAATGTATGGAGGAATACTTTTTGACCTCACCCGTTGACCTTGACACGGTCGGGACTTCGAACCAAGTGTGGAGAGAGTGCCGTATAGAAATGAATGAATAAGACAAATATACCTTTTTAAAAAAGAAAATGCACTTCTAAAAAAATATATGGTGTATGAGGATTCCGGTCCCTGTCCAATAAGGCTGAGAGGGTAATGGTACTGGGTGATTCGGACCCATGCGGTCTCGACCACATATGGCCCATGGCCTTAGCTCGCTTATATCAAGGATTCAAGAGCCCGTTGATTGTGATTAAACTCAAGGTGCACAATGATATAAAATGGGTAAATATGGCACTAAAGAGAGGGTAAAATAAAAAGGGAAAGGCACTATGACGATCGAAAGGTGTCGAGCCCAAGAGACGATAGGCCTGTCGTCCGTCCACGCCATAGAGTTTAATCAAATATAGGCTGTGGCTGGCAGAAGGCGAGGAAGAGATGCTGGTGTTCCCAGTAGGATGGTAGGGAGGCCGGTCACACCTCGAAGAAGGTCCCAAACACACTCCCCGCGGAAACTCTTCTTGGCTTCCTCGATCCCCTTCCCATAATCTTTCGCAATTTCTCATCGGTTCAAAGGTTATATTAAAGTTACATAGAATATATTCCAACACTTAAATTGGATTACATCAAAACCAAACATTGCCCGCAGATATCAATATAAACATGGCGATGTCTACGGTCCTGCAGACCGGGACGCTTTTCTACACACCCCCTTACAGATAAAACCAGCTGGCGCCCGGCAGCTAATGACAGCTCGGGAGCAATGCACGTCACCTACAAACAGCATGGTACAATACACGCGCGAAAACTCCATTCGTATGACTTCCCTCTCATCGTCATCTCCATTCTTTTACTATTTTCCTTCATTCCTTGAGCTTGGCATCGTGTGTCGTGTGTACCGCAGCAAGGAAATGATATATTTGCAGCTGAATTCCCTTGTGAAAGTGTCACAGGTTCGGTGTGTGCTTGTTACTGTTTCTCTTCGGAGGCTGGCAACTTATTATGTTTATATGATACCGATCCCTGTGCAATAAGGTTAGGGGAAGTAAGTGGTAGCGGGTGATTCGGACCCAGGCGGTCTCGATCTCCACGGCCTTAGTATTTGATAACAAGGAAGGATTCAGGAGTCAGTCACTATACACCCTGAGCCTTTTAATCACTGATTATTATAACATCAACGGAGTAGTTTAACAATATTAAGAATCATGTAAATATGGAGACAATGCACTTCTCACGTCCTGCTGTGTCTTGTCTCTTCCCTGGAGTTTTTCAGAAGGGCAAGTTTCTTGAACTTGAAGGAAGAAGGAGATGGTACCCTTCTCCATCCTCTTCTTAGAGTTCTTTTTTTCCCTTTCTTGAGCCAGAGTGATGTTGGAAAGAGCCGAAGTCCCTCGACGAAAGGGCTCTTTCCAATTTCCTTCTGATGGCAGACTCGGTATCGTACGGGCCTGGCAACGCCTCTTCAGGACCTTCTGTCACCTGAAAGATGCCATATCGGGAAGAAATTCCTGTTTGAGTTCAGGCTTTGTTTGATCATGGGATGATCCAAAATCTGTACATCATTTGGTAGTTATCCGTAATCACTTCCCAGGTAGGCCTGATTGCTTTTTTTTTTTTAGAAAGTCACTAATTTTTACTTCTACATTGATGTCAGGTTACATGAAGGTGCAAATGTGTTGCAATTCAACGAAGGAAGGTAAATTTTACATATCATCGCATAATTTATCTCCACTTTATGTTTGTGCTGCCATGCATACCTCAAATCACTCAGGAAATAATTTCCGGTCACTTCGTAGAACAAATGTAGGTTCCTCTTGAACATTAACTCATAAGGTGAGAAGCCGGTAGAAGAATGAATAATGTCCTGTAACCAAACAGGACAGGCTCCAGATATTAATATTCATATATCATGCGCTCAATTTCTTTCTGGGTTGTCTGGTTCGTCCTTTCATCTATGCCATTGGTTTGTGGGTGGTAAGCAGCGGAAACGTGATGCTGAATTTTCCAATGCTTGAAAAGTTCTTATATGATCTGAAAATTGAATGATACGTTTGATTCTTTATCATTAGGAAGGAAGTGGCATTTGCATCTTTAGTCGTTCTAGTTTCATACCTTGTTGCAGAATTCTGTGCCCTCATCAGATAGTACAATTCTTTGATCTGAAAATTGAATGATACCTTTGATTCTTTATCATTAGGAAGGAAGTGGCATTTGCATCTTTAGTCGTTCTAGTTTCATACCTTGTTGCAGAATTCTGTGCCCTCATCAGATAGTACAATTCTTTGGGCTGAGAACCTAAAGAATAAAGGCAGGTTTAGTTAACTTGAGATAGTCCCAATGATGAGGTGATTGATGAAGAGAAGTTTGTTCACGAGTCCTCAGCCTCCTCACCGTCCTGCTGCAACGAAAGAGGGGGGATGCTACTCCCAGGTAGGAGGGTGGTCAGTAACCACTTCTTCTCTTCATCAATCATCATCTCCACATTGGGATCCCGCTTCCCATCCCTATAATTTTTCCACCTTCTCCAAGCGGCGATGATACATGAAGGTGGCCAGGTGTCCCACGAAGTGCTCCTTCTTACGGCTGTACTCGGGCAGCTTTGCCTTGGCGTGACGCCACATTCCCTCTACGGTGTTGGTGTGCGTTGGGGGATCTGTATCATAATTAACAAACTGCAGCGTATGATTGACAGTCATGTGTTGAAAGTCCTGGTGATTGGCGATGTCATTGTAGGCGGCCCAGCAGTCAGTCATAATTGTAGTCCCAGGATGCACCCAGAGGGTGCGGGATCAACGTCGCCGCATTCCTCTCCTCCACTGGGACGAGGAAACACCGTCCGCTCCCTCGCTCTACACCTCCGAATACCCATTGACCTTCAACAGGATGTCCCCGGTGATACTTCCTCCTTCCGAACTTATTTTCGTCCAGTTCAACTATCACCCCCACTCCACCAATCTTCTCAGACTTCATAATATTCTCCTCGATACATATCTGCAAAGGATCCATGACCCATGGAGTGACCGAGGTAAGGAACTAAAATGCCACGCACAAATGAAGGGGAATGCTAACCTCTCGACAAAACGACGCCCAATCCACAGCCGTCGAGGAGCTGATGCCCATCTCATGGATAATTTTCTTGAACGGCATCTCCTGAATCCATAAGTAGGCGAACTCCAACATCTCCGGCAGGGTCATATTTTCCCTTTCGAAAAAAGAGTGTTTCCTGACGGAGACGAATCCCTCGCATCTCCTCCTCGTGGGTCCCTTCTTCTGCTTGTCAGAAGGACTTATTATGGTCCTCCTGCACCGGAATGCAACTTCGTCACTTGTATTTGAAGTTGCCTGTAGTGGCATTTCTTGGTTACATTTTGGGCATGGAAATGCCCTTTGCAGCCACCCATGGTCAATTAGTCTCCTCACTAAATCGCCGCCTGCCCGAAAATTGCAAAGATATATTGTAAACATCCCCATATCTGGATGGAGTCATTTTTGGAGCGTGAAATAAAACATCTGAATTATGTGCTAAGGAAAGAAAGTTCTTGTCAGACGAGTTCGAATATCTCGAAAGGAACTATCTGAAACGATTGAGCATTGAGTTCTCTATCATCTCGTATTCAATACGCACTTAGTGAATGAATTCTCCAATGAAATATTCAATGGAAATTTTCAGGCTTACGTGGTACATTGCAAAATGCAATTAGGCGACGATGAGTCCATCTCTCCTCCTCTGGCTTCTTCCCATAGCTACAGACTTTCATCTGCTTCATTTTCTTCCCAGTGCTTGTGGAAGCCATTCTGCAGTTCATTCTATTTTACCACCCTCTATTTATATCCGGAGATTGAGAAAGCTTGCTGTGCGTCCTGGCAACCGGCGCATGATTTGTGCCTGTCGGAAGTCCATGCCCGAGGCTCAATTTTGGCTTGGGCATGCACTTCCGATTGCGAGGTGAGGGAAGGAAAGACATCGCGGCGTCTGAATATCGAAGGCGGTGGTTATATCCCCTGCTATAACCTCTCTCCCATTGGCGTATTTTGGCTCATGAGGCAAGTGGCGCAAGCAAAGCCAAAACTTGGGAGCCTTCAGCCCCCACCCCCTCCTACCCCCTCTCTCCTTCTTGCCACGCGACTGGGCGCAAAGTAGCAAAAAGACAAGTGAGAGGGGCGAAGGGGGGTAATGTGAAAAATAAATCCCCAGAGGGGGCACTTGGCATTTCTAGGGCATAAAAGTAAGCCTGATAATATAATAAATATTCTCTGATACATCGATAGGGAAGAGCCTCTAGATTACAGGGACGCCTACATCGTATGGATACCTACACGGATTCCTAGGAAAGTTGATTTAAAGTCGTGCGTTCTTAAAGAAAAATCCCCCCCCCCCCCACTGATCCTTGACAACACCCTCATCAAAATACGTCCGCAGACGTGGGTGAAAAAGCACGGCAGATTTACTGAAAGATTGATAGATATGAATCGTCCTAGGAGTCGATGTAAAAATCACCACGATTTCTACCCGGACTCCCGCAGAAAAGTCCCACGTTTCTGACGGATAGAAATCGTTCCGCATCGTCTCTGCCATCCTATATGCGCTCGCCTCACAATGCATCCCCCCAGGCTCCTCCAGAACAAAACTAAAAAATTCTCCGACACATCGAACAAGACGACTCTCTGGATGGCAGGGAGACTTTTTCGCTTCGCGTTCAGTGGTTCGCTCAGGAAACAGTACAGGTACATTCAAAGCGGGGAACGTCCGAAATTATATTTCGCCCACCTTTCGACAAAAGTGTGGAAACACGTCCGAAATAACTTTTACAGACGTACATTGCGAAAAGGTCTTCTGATCGATAGATGTTTCCCTGGAGTGCATGGACACATTTATGTTCGTAATCTATGCTCAGGTTCCCTTTCCTTTTCTGGAGAAATCAATTCAGTGACGTTTTTCCTTGCATGCCTCCAGTCTCGCAAACCACCACAGACCACTCTCCTATATCATATGTGGCAGAATCGTCTAGGATTCAGATGCGGTATTAATTTCTGGGCGTTTGGGTCGCCTAATTCTGGACCTTTTTCTTTGTTGAGCTTTGGTTTTCTAGCCGAGGACCGTGTGAGCAGACGACACTCAACATGAACAGACTCACGCAATTTTTTTTCCCATAACTTTCATTCCCCTTTCCCCAACCTCTCATGCCCAGACATACTCAACACACGCCTTTTCCCACTCCTCCCCCTCTCCCTTCCATCTCGTCGCCTAGATTCGGTCCTGCCTGGACCGAATGGAGTTCTGGAGCCGAGGCCTTCCTCCAATTTTTTTTTAATTTCTTCCCCTTTCAAAATCCCATCTCCCTGTATTGCATTGGATGCGTTCTCATGTTATGCCTTTGGCATTTAGCTCGCAGTATATGGTACTTACACATTATCAATAGGCGCGGTAGCGCCTATTGATAATAGCTAACGTCTCCCCTCCCGTCTTCCTGTGTCTCTGTCGTCTATGTCGTGTGGAGGGCCTTAAAAGTGGACAAGAGAAAGATAATTTAGCACGAGCGGTTAATCGGAGGCAAAAGGAAAGGGTCCTGGCCTCACTCCACAGACAGGACAACGGGAAGAGCCGGACGTAGACTGCAGAGAAGATCCCAGACAAGAGATCGCAGGCCCGGCTGACGAGAATGACTGACTGGGACGAACTCCCACCACGGACAAGCAAGACTGCCAGAGCCAGACTCACCACGGACGACACGAGACGGAAGACGAAAGACGGCGTGTCCGGAAGGGGGAGGTCACACCCCCAGAAATACAATGGAGGGCTATGCGGGCCCAACCCTGACATGGGCAGAACCCATGCATGGCCGCGAACAAAATAATGTCCCGCGGGAGCCACAAAGCTCTATTAAGGTTATATTCGATTACTTACTTTTACTCATGACAGATACATAGCATGAAGGCCACTTTCGTATTATGACGTGACGCGACTTTGGGATCCTCGCGAACGAAGCAATGACGGATTCTAGCTCGTCGAGTACTTCCTACGAGTGTCACGTGAGCTTTTTGTTTCGACATCGTTGCTTCCCCATCTCCCAGTCCGCTTTCCGTCTTTTCTTATCTCTTCGCGAGGGTCCCGTGGCATTGAAATCGGGGGATGCACCAGCACGTCTGGGCGCTTTCCGCGTTGCTGCGACGGTGGTGAGTGGTTTTCCGAGGAAAAATAGATGTGATCGGTAGGGATTCGTTTGGGTGGGCAAGTGCCTAAGGTGCTCTCTCTGTTCGTGTTGCTGGCGGTGGGGCGGCGGGCCGGAGCGCAAGATCTGGTCATGATGGTGTCGTTCGACGGATTCCGACACGATTACTTCTCCGTCGCGGACACGCCCAATTTCGACACGTTGAGGGAGGATGGGGTCTACGTGCCGAAGATGAAGCCGATCTTCACGACCCTCACGTTCACGAATCACCACGGGTCTCTACGCCGAGACTCACATGGCCATCGCGAACGCACTCATCGATCCCGAGACGGGGGAATATCATTACCTGTTCGAGGATGGAGACGGTGTTCTCACCAAAGATCCCCGCATCATCCCGATCTGGGAAGTTCCATGTCATTTTCGGGAGGCCTAACGTGGGTTAAGGTTAGACTCCGATAGCGGTTCTCGTCGAGTGAGCTCTCGTCTGACGAGTATGCTTGTGGGAATGTGCAGGTTAAACCTCAATTTCAGTGAATCCACCATCCGCATTAGAAGACGATCTGGGACGCATCGTCCCGCGTTCTTGCGTCTAACCTTCGGCGTGGAAAAGCGCAAGCTCGTCGACTTCGCCCTCCAGGGTGAAGTACACATGTTCTGAGTCGGATAGGCTGTAAAAGTTACTCGGAAAGGATGGGTCGAAAAGCGTTCTCTGTGTGCTTAGAGAAGGGTGGGAAGACCTTGCGAACGGTTGCACTTCTACTCAAATCATCAGTTACAGTCTTTGCAGTGGGACTGTTGCCAGCTAAACTCCATCTAAATCCGAAAATGTGCAATGAAAGCTTCCTCTGTGACTTTCCTCAGGAACCGAGATGAATAAGAGATTGACGTTCACCCGGATGCGAAGCATACCTGCAGGAGCTTTCTCCCAGCAGGGGATTCATTAATAATAGAACAGCTACTTGTCTTCGAGTGTACAGAACATGCGTGGACGTGTCGATCAAATCCTTTATGAAAGATGTTGGGAAGGGTAGCGTCTGTTTGACGAGAAGCGGTAGCCGTACGAAACGTGACGCCTTCGTTCATCTATATTTCACAGCTGCTGCATCTATTATTCATTTGAAGGCTTAGGAAGGAATAGGTCAATCACCGATTTTTATCTGAGGATCATGAGAAGAGACGAGACTCGGTTGAAATTCGGATAGTGCTAGGTAAAAGTCCTCCCTAGCACCTTCGCAGTTTTCTTTATTCTTGCGGAACGCGTTGAAATTGCCGCCGAACCATGCAGAGGAGTGTGGCAGTCTCCTTTGACGCCAGGCGAAGCTCACACGAACTCGGACCAGGCTAATGCAAAAATATTCATTCAAAATTCTGAGATCAGACCATCGAGGCAAGGCTCGGAAATATTTCGCATGTATACCCTGTTGGATCCCGTGCCACCGGTGTTCACGTTCGTTGGAGAACTTCTTCCCGGCCCGGGCTCTCTCTTCGACGACGAAACGCGAAGTCAGCCGAGTGGCATGGAGTTCCACCCTGCGCGAAGAAATAGCCTTCGCTTTGCCATGGCAGATCGCCCAGATCATGATGCAGCGCGCATAGGCAGCCGTCATGTTTTCGCAGTAGCTCATGTAGATCGGTCGGAAACTTTTAGAATATCATCTTGATAGATGATAAATATTAATTTAAAAAAGTGAAGTGACTCGTTTGGGCCTCTTGCCTCCCTCATTTCTCTTCTCCCGCTCTAAGGTCACCATGTAATGGCGGTAGCAGTTGACCATTTTAAAGGCTGCGCACCCGCGCGCTATATGGGCCCCGCCCCTGAATCGAAGGCGATATTTCGTCAAGCGGAGTCCATCACGCACGGGCTGGACTCGGTTCGAGAAACTGTCGAAAGTATAGGACGTGGAGCTTCGAGGGACTACTGCATGGCATTTAACGCCAATGTGCAATCATTTGGAACACGAGATCATGAGGAATAAGGTCGCCATCGATCGTCAAGGTCAGATGAAAGAGGCAGAAATCGATTTGAAAACTGAAAGTGCACCGGTTGGTGTCGGTCCTGTCACCATCAGATTCCTCCAGCGGTTTTCCGGACATGTGAGAATCAGAATTCTTCCTTCTTTCGAAGAAAAATGCAATCTCCTCCCCGACGGTTTTCTAAAAACTTTTTTAGTGGGCATTTTCCTGAAAGGAAAAAAAAAGTTGCTTATAATCCCGTTTGTCACACTTTAATTGTCCGACGATTTGTCTGATCAATGCGAAAATTGGTAAGCGGGTAGATGTATTGGTTGAGTTCGTTTTGCGGTGAATTTGCACAAAATCTGAAGCTCATTCCTTAATTGTTCGACATTCCCCCGATTTCCCTCTGTGGTCTTAAACGATAGGGTTTTTTTTTCCCCTCAAAATTGCGAAGAATGACCCCGGAACATCATCTGAAATAGGCTTGTTACGAGGTACTAGCCATTGTTCCCATGCATGTACTGTAAGAGGAGCTCAATTAAAAGAGTTGACATGACATGTCTCCGCCCAGGCATTGGGTCGTTCTGTCTGTCCGGAATCCTCTGTCTTCAGGAAACTATTTTGGCTTTTCGTTTTTCTCATCGCTTCTGGCTATATGACCTATGGCATCGTCGACGTCATCGAGGCATATATGTCTGGCGCGAAAACGACCACTACTCAGGTAAAATTATCGTCTGTCTCGTCTTCGAAGTTTCAACAATGGACCGTTACCGATGGATTTATTAATTTCCGTGTTTAGATGGAGCCACGGGAAATTCTTCCTTTCCCTACTGTCACCATCTGTCCCCAGTCGAAAGAACACGAAAGATCTTATGATTTTTCGGGGTTCTTCGGTCCGATGGAACAAATTATAATGTGGGACGACGAGAATTTCCAGCAACTGGCAGGACTCGACGACCCGATGGCCGATTTACCCTTTTCCTTCTACGGCGAGAATCGCACGGCAGACGACGACGGAATGCAGGAGACCTGCATCAGACCCTTCGCTGCCGGAAGCCGTACGTTCACATCCCGAGTCGTTGTCGTCGAGGAAACACCTGTCGTGACCGTGTCGCTAGTGCGTTCCCTCGGCTCATTTGCAAAGAAAAAAAACATGCTTTTGGGGCATGAGTACGAGGTGCATGGAAGTGACCAACTCTTTTCTCGAGTCTAAAGTCCTCAAAAGTCAAAAGCGTATAGAGAGAAAACAAAAAACGTGATTCTTTCTTCGATTATTATCAAGGAAGTAAGTTTCATTCCAAGTCAGTCTCCGTGCGTTATTCGATAACTTCGTGCTTAGAATTGCATCAGCCAAGAGATGTGCCATATCGAATGTTGTCAAAATGTGGTTTCTCCTGATTTTGCGATGATGAATGTATTCCTAATAGTGACCTTTGAGTTGTTGCCCGAAATGATCCTGATATATTCCGTAGTTCACGCTCGACGTAAAGAGAAAAATACTCAGTGACTTTCCATAAACCCTTCATCATTTCTGAGAATGCCGAAACTACCAATCGTCCGTCCCAGAGGAGATATCTCGTTGAGGCCTCGTGCAAATTCTCCTCTGCAGATGATTCTCTATCCATGCTGGGCTTTGTCGAGGAGCAGCTCGGCCCAAACAAGTACGTGTTGGATGGCTACTCGGGCTTGAAGCAGACAAGTTCCTTGAAACCCATACTCTATTGTAGCTTCAATGAGGGTCCTTGCCACGATGGGTAAGGATATTTTCCTGCTTTGCCAATCCAGGATCTATTTTGGACATCAGATATGATCATGAATTTCGAAAGAGAACCCGTGGCGCAAGTTTTCTTTGTAGCTTCAATGAGGGACCTTGCCACGATGGGTAAGGATATTTTCCTGCTTTGCCAATCCAGGATCTATTTTGGACATCAGATATGATCATGAATTTCGAAAGAGAACCCGTGGCGCAAGTTTTCCTACAAGTTTGATAGAAAAATTAAAACATGTGGCAGAAAAAAAAAGAGTTGATTTCCATTTACTGGAGAAGTCATAATTTTACAGGTGAAACTAATGTCGACTATTGTTGAATTTGTGGAATTTTTTTTTAGTGATTTCGAATACATGGAGCTTCATTCGCGTGGGAATTGCTTCACATTCAACTCCGACAGAAAAAAATACGTTCGTCGTAATACACCCTCAAATTCCGGTTTCAACGAGAGCTGGGATCCGTGGGTGAGTCCCTGGGATCGGTAACACTCGAAGGAGTTGAGGCCATGTCCCGATCATCCCGATCATCTCGATAATCGAGCAGCAGGGGCTTCGGCTCGTACTGGCACCGTACTCGATGCGCCCGACTTCGATCGGAGGATACACGGTCTTCGTTTGGAGACCCGGGGGCGAAGATTACGCGCTCGATGAAGGAGCCGATGCGAAATTGGGGGCGGTGTCATATGTTGGACTCAAAATGGTGGAGTTCCAACGACTTCGTCCGGAGTTTGGGGGGGATTGTGCTCCCGATTCGTACCTACGGCTGCGATTCGACCCCGAGGTTTTCGTGGTCACGAATGAAACAGTCTATTCCAAGGAGGTTCGGGATATTACTTTATTGGCATGCCTTCTCCTTCAAAGTGTTTTTTTTTTTTAATCCTCTCTATCGATTAGGTGTGTCGGGATTATTGCATTGCCTCTCGATTGTTGCAAGAATACAGCCACGGCCAAAGCGAAGTGGACTGTCTGCCTTTCTCGTACTCCTCTCTGCTGACCAACAATGAAATTCCGACGTGCGCCCAGCGTGAGCACTTCATACTGTGCTTCCTTTGTCCTGTCCTGGTGCATATTCATTCTTCATGGTTTCACTTTTACATGCCGTACGTTTCCATGTTCGGACAGAGCATATGGAATCGGCATGGAATCTTCCTCACCATTAAAAGGAAGATTCCACGGCAACAATCGCGTTTTTCCGTTTGCATGCTCTGTTCGAATATCGTAACATTCGGCGTGTAAAGGTTAAATTGAGAGAGTACATGAAATGTCTTTAATTTAGGTTTCTAAAATGGCTTCCTCATATTTTTGACGAGGTGCACTAAACCCTCCGAGCTCTGTCTTCTTCGTAACGGTCCGATCCGACAGGAGAGTGCGAAGGGTTTAAAAGAATTCAGTCGAGTAAAGTTTTAACTCTGTTTCCCAGACGACGATCGAGTCCCATCGTATATCGAGAGGAAGATGAAAAATGCAGACGGTTCCTGCGGTTGCCCCTCTAACGGAAATCCCAATTTTAACTTGAGTAACGTGAATTCAATATGCCAGATCACTGATCACCAACGACGTGTCTTCAAGAGTACAGGCATAACCTCTTCTTTCCTTTGGATCCGATTCGTTGGAGTAGTTGGACATATAGGACGTATGGAAGTTATGCCTCCCACTGCAATGAAGTGCCAGGCCTTGTCTGCAAGCGGAACTGGTGGCCACCAAGGTCATCTTCCTAAGCGCTTGGAGTTGTCTCACCATTGACGTAGCCCACCTGCTTCAAAAACCAATTCATACAAGATAAATACCAGTGAATACCGGACGATACATTTTCACACATGTCCAGTAATTAACTCTGAAAAATGAATTTACCATGAAATAAATCAGTGTTCCAAACGCAATTCGACACTAAAAGTAAAAATTTTCAGCATTTCTTTTCGAGCAAACATGGAATAGCTTCATGTCCTCATACGCTGGAAACCATGTAACAATTTATAACAATTCATTGTTCTTCACTCCAATGGGCCATACATTTTCGATATTGAAATGGAGTGGAAAAAGGAGCGGTAAATCAACCAATGCAGTAATTTAAAAACGATTCAAAATGTAATTCCTGTCGAGTTCCAGCCGTTCAAAGACGCCGTTGACTCACCCTATAGATGTCTTGGAACCAATATTACACAGCAGATAGTCACAAAACACTTACAATAGACAAATCGCAGTAAGAAACAGCCATTTGGTACGGCGAAAAAAAAATTGAGAAAGTGAGAAAGCTCACAAACTGAATACATTGAAGAACCTATAGTTTTGTTTCGATTTGTAAGGATTAAAAGATTAACCTTCGCTTGTTGCATTTGAGATGACGCATGTTCAGCAAGAGTGTCCGATGTACTTGGAGATGCTGTGTGGGGAGGCGATGAAGAAGGGGGCTCCTGCTGGAAAAAGGCCTCATCTCCCACCCAACACCTGCAATAGAAATGGTGAGGTAAACTGGTGGTCAACTAAAGTTGCAACTAAGTACCACATTCTCTCACCACCTTGAAGCTGCAGGAAGGGCGCTTCCCTCTCCCCCTCTCGATCAGGAAACACTTCTTGAACCAGGGAGCAAACTGCCAAAGACCTTGTGACCTTAGGCCATGTCAACTTATGTCACCCACATCCTGTAAATGGCCACGTTGACTGGAGAAGCTCAGTCTAATATAGAAAGCACCAGCGAACATCAAGTTGTCCTATTGGAACCAGCGGCGAATAGTGGAAACTGAACTGCTTTCAACTGTAGGACTAATTTCAGTTCTACCCATGAATCTAAAGTCTGTCCCACTCAATTCAACCTTGGGAAAATCCAATATCTCCAAAAATACATGAATCTGATAATTTCCAAATTAAATTAATCCTTCATTCGAAAATCAAACAAAATCTATCAAATTCCAGTAGCTATTGAAGAGCGAAATTGCAAAACGATTTATCATACAAAGCAATTATAATTGCTGCCATGCATCAACCTAAAGCAATTACTAAGCTCGATGGAACACACGTAATTGAGAAAATTAAAAAAATTCAACAATAAAAATTTCAACAATACCTCCCTCAATATATACATATATAAATCAAGTAGACAACGTTTGCACTCATTTCAACATTTGAATTGATTTGAATGTAGTCCCGTGGTTGCCTTCAAACTTAGAATGGTGCTTGTTACAAAAGGCAGCATTTATCATACCATGAGAAGTGTGGAACTATTTTACTTCAATCTAAGTTCTAATTACCCAACGTGACCATGTCATGTGACTTAATGGAGTTGGACGATGTTAGGGTTAGTTAGTTTGTTAGTTAGGGTCAAGGGTTAGAACTAAAGCCATGATAGCTAAGGATGGTTAGGGTAGACAAGGCCACGTTAGGTTTAGTCGAAGGCAACTAGAAAAACTTGGTCTTTGTTCAAGCTTACTTCAAGTGTATATATTGAGGTTAGGTATTAAAGTTCCTTCACTCCTTTTCCCAAGACACTGTTTCGAAGCAACATTTTAATTACACATTGAGACAAATTTTATATAATTCATTTTTGAAGCAAAAACAGGCTCATTAAACGAAACAGGATAGAGAGTGAGGCAGTCAGCTAATCAGTGGGAAAAAATCCGAAACTCTGAAGCCAACGGTTACAGACTATGCTAACGAGCCCGAGAGCTCAGAGCTCTGCAATTAAAGATGTCCCTACTGACCCCACAGGTGCCATTTAACTATGGGTTATAGTTGACGAGCCAAAAGAGGAGCCTCTCCGCGGTCCGGGTAGACCTCACTATAACTCCCCTCTCCATGGAAGTGTCTGGAGCACGCCCTGCACCAGGCTAACCCGGCATGCCTTACAGCGTTCGCCGACCACCTACAGGCGGGAAAATATTCCCTATGTCGCGTTTAAATACGAACACACTGTATAGAAAATATATTAGCAGCGACGAACAACGCACACAGACTATAAGAATGTCAAAATCCTAGTTTCAATTGGAAAGACTTGAAAGAAAGTAATAAAAGAACGAAATTTACCTGAACTTGTTGCCTTGGAGGTGAAATGGGGAGATGACGCATTTTTGGCAAGATGTTCCGGTGCACTTGGAGATGCTGAGCGGGGAGCCGATGGAGAAGGAGGCTCCTGCTGATAAAAGGCCTACTCTTTTACCCAACACCTGAAATAGAATTTGTGCATTTTACTTGCTTCATTTACGATAATCTCATCCACAAGTCTCATTCAAAATAAGGAATATATCCCCAAAATAACCATTCTTGGTGGAAAAGTCCCCATCCGGGTTGAGGTGACAAGTGCTGTATCAGAGTCGCTGGCCATCGTACATCGTACGGTTAAAAAGAAAAAAAATTTGAAAGAATGAAAGAAAAATGAACTTTGAAGAATAAACAATCAAGACAGAAGTAGTGATAGTAAGTTGCAACTAAGACTAATACTTGTTCCAATAACTCCATTCAAGTCTGAAATCACCTCCAACATCAAAATTTTTTATGGGCAAATATGGGCATTCTGTTTCGCCGAGCGCTGGACATGCTAAGTGGTACGTGCGAATATTCTGGGTAACGGATGAAAATGTGTCATTTCTGCTGGAAGGTTCGAAAAAGTTTAATATAGACAAAAAAAAATTTTTCCCTACGCCACTTTTTTTCTAGAGTTTTTGAGCCGCACACGTATTTCACCGCCTGGAAAGTTAGCACAGATTTGGCACTCGGCATGATATGCGACTAGTGGTCTGAAATGGATACCAATGACATTTTTTTCCAGAAAAGATTCGTGCATTGAAAGCTGTTGAATCGAAAAAAAAAAACGTTCAATGAAATGCGACTGACCTTTTTTCGCTTCTGCCTATGGAAAACTGGCGTAATCCCCAGTTTTTCGAAAGTATGTCCCATTCCCTTCCTTGAGGTGCTACAGCTGGGAACTTTGCCCGAGTTGTCTGTTGTCTTTCGTGCAGGCGTGCGAGACGAGCTCACCCTTACGTGGGTGTTCGGGTGTCTTCAGACGTCTCCTCGGTGGGATCTTCGGTCGTGTCCCCAAGTTGGTCTCCCAGATTATCGCCGATGGGGGTGTTTTCGATGGGACCTCCAAAAAACTCTCCGCTGAAGAACTGGTCTTCATATCCGACCCCATCAGATTGCTCGGTCATGGTCTCCTCTGACCTGCGGCCAATCTTTGCAGAAGAGATGGATGTCCGTCTGTTCGTCCCCTCTTATCCTTTCGTGAAGTGCTCATGCTACAAACTTTGCCCGAGTGTCTGCTGTCTTTTGTGCAGGATTTTACGCGAACCAGACGCGTTCCGGAGGGAGAGGGAGGCCCTCGACAACTTGGCTCAACTATGGGGAACTCATTACTACATAATCTCTGTCTTCGACCTGAGGAGAGTGGTGGCGGTACATCCCAAGATTCTCTCAACACTCTTCTTTGGGGGACGTTAGTCACGTCCACCCAGTTGTCCCTGATCATGTGAGGAGCCCGTGGAGCGGAAATGGAGTAGTTGGAGCAAGTGGACTCGGAGCCGATGCGAAGCCCATATGGTAGATGAGGCCATCCTGGCCATGCCACTCAGGTAATGGTATCTGTCTGCTATTCCTGCACAATTGGCAAGTGCCTGAACCAACCTGCCAACAGAGGTAAAAATTGAAAAAAATGTAAGAATGAAAGAAAAATGAACTTAGAAGAATAATCAATCAACTTAGGAGTTGCGATGGTAAGTTGCAACTAAGTCTTTGACTCACCTCCCTAAAGCTGGCGCTTTCCTCTCTCTCAGGAAACCAACCAAGGAGCAAACTTTTGACCTTTTGCTACATCAACTCAAGTCCACCCACATTCTGTAAATGCCTAACTTGACTGGGGAAGCTTAGGGTCTACTATTGGAAGCATCAAGAATCAAGTCGTCTTATTGGAACCAGCGGCAAATGGTGGAAACTGAACTGCTTTCAACGATAGGACTAACTTCAACCCTCCCGTCAAACTAAAGTAATATCCTCCACTCAGTGTAGCGAAAATGCAATATCCAAAAAAATCCCACAATGTATCTTTTCACAAATTTCCAACTAAATTAGTAATCCCCTCCCACATGAAGAGAAACCTATCAAGTTCAAATAGACCTTGAAGAGCGAAGTTGGAGATCGACTGCTGACACGAAGGTTCAATTATAGTTAAAGGCATGCATCAATGTAAGGCAATTTAGCTCGATGTGAGACGCATGTAATTCAGTAAAATAAAACACTGCAATCTTCAATACCTTCTCAATATATACATATATCAATAAAACAGATGATACGTTCGAACTTACGAATTTTGTTCCCTGGTTACCATCAAATTGGACTGGTGATTGCAACGAAAGGCACCACTTATACCATTAGAATTGTGGAACTTTTCATTCCTTCAATCAAAGATCTTCACCCAACGTGACCTTGTCATGTGAATTTTAATGGAGTTAGACGAGGTTATGGTTGGTTAAGGTCAGGGGTTAGCACTAAAACCACGTTAGCTAAGGATGGTTAGAGTAGACAAGGCCACGTTAAGTTAGGTCAAAGGGAACTAAAAAGATTTGGTCTTAGTTCAAGCTTCCTTTATTTGTATATATTGAGGTTAGGTATCAGTTTAATCAGAAGAATTTTGCTTCACAGCATTTAAATCCTTGTATATTAATTCCACATTTAGACACCAACTTAATAAAGTTAATATTTGGGATAGCAATAGGCTCAACAAACGAAACAAGCTCACGCGAGGCAGTTAGCTGATTTCCCCCTTTATTAAAAGGGGGAAAAAAATCCGAAATCCTCTAAAGCAACCAGATCCTTACTATCCTAACAAGCCTGAGAGCTCAAAGCTCTGCACTTCATGACGTCCCTACTGACCCCACATGTGCCTTTTAACTATGGGTTATAGTTGACGGGCCGCAAGAGGAGTTTCTCCCCCTCGGTCCGGGCAGACCTCACTAGAACTCCCCTCTCCATGGAAGAGTCTGGAGCACAACCTGTATCAGCAAATTAAACATTGGTATAAATTTCCATTCCTAAATTTCCTGTCACCATATATGACCCTGACAAGAAGAATTGCGTCAATTGATTCTTGCCATAAGCAAAAATACATATAAATGCTTCCAAGATGAATTTATACACTGCATTAGTCACCTGCAGAAGAAGTTGGATGGCATAAGAGGGCGAAAGAGCCAGGGGACGGCCGGGAATTGAACTCTGGCCTCCAGATTGCCGTTCAGGCCTTAATGTCTCTCACCTCTTAATGCTATCCCTAACACCACATTTACTTGAAACCCATAAAAAGGTCAACTATTCGCATCAGAATTTGTCTTACAAGTGAAACAGATAGGCATTACTCAGTGATGACTTTTAGAAACTGATATTCAACATCGAAGACAATTGAATTCAATTAACCTGAACTTGGTGCCTCCGGGGAGAACTGACCAGCAAGGATTTCCGGCAAGCTCGGTGATGCTGGGCGGGTATGCGATGGAGAAGAGGTCTTCAAGGCCCTCTCATTCACCAAACACCTGGGATGGAAATTATGAATTTACTTTGGTTGATTTAAGAGAACCTCATCCATGAAAAGATGAAAAAAAGAACGTGATGTCTTACCAAATTTACTTTTAGAAAAGTTCCCTCCATCTTGAAGGTGAGTGATGGGGACACCGGTGCCGAATCTGGGCTGCTGATCATCATGGCTTCCCAGAAAACCACAGACCCATCCCAATGAAGAACATCATCTACGGCCACTCAGTTGTCCCCAATTGGGTGAGGAGCCCATGGAGACTGGTTACGGGCTGTGGGAGCGGCCTATGGAGCCGCTATAGCTGGAGCAAATAAGGAAAAACACTATGCNATTGAAAGAAAATATTATAAGAACAAAATTAACCTGAACTTGTTGCCTATGGGGAGATGATGCATCTTGGGCAAGATGTCCCGGTGCATTTGGAGATGCTGAGCTGGGAGCCGATGGAGAAGGAGGCTCCTGCTGGAAAAAGGCCTCCTCTTTCACCCAACACCTGAAATAGAATTGGTGCATTTTACTTGCTTCATCTACGATAATCTCATCCACGAGTCTCATTCAAAAAAAAGGACCTATCCCCAAAATAACCATTCTTGGTGGAAAAGGCCCCTTCCGGGTTGAGGTGACAAGTGCTGAATCAGAGTCGCTGGCCGTCGCACAACCCCAGATTCCCTCAGCACTCTCCTTATTGGGACGTTAGTCACGTCCACCCAGTTGAAATTGAGTAGTTGGAGCAAGTGGACTCGGAGCCGATGCGAAGCCCATATGGTAGATGAGGCCATCCTGGCCCTGCCACCCAGGCAATGGTATCTGTCCTGCACAATTGGTAAGTGCCTGAACCAACCTGGCAACCAAGGTAAAAATTAAAAAAAAAGTAAGAATGAAAGGAAAAAGCACTTTGAAGAACAATCAAGACAGGAGTTGTGAACTTAAGTTGGAACAAAGAGACTTTGACTCACCTCAATAAAGTTGGCGCTTTAAAGGCGCTTTCTCTCTCTGGAAAAGAAACCACGGAGCAAACTCAAAGACCTTGTGACCTTCCGCTACATCAACTCATGTCACCCACATTCTGTAAATGCCTAACTTCGCTGGGGAAGCTCGGGGTCTAGTATTGGAAGCATCAAGGATCAAGTCGTCCAATTGCAACCAGCGGCAAATGGTGGAAACTGAACTGCTTTCAACGATAGGACTAACTTCAACCCTCCCGTCAAAACTAAAGTAATATCCTCCTCTCAGTGTAGCGAAAATTCAATATCCAAAAAAATTAAAGTTAAATTAGTTAAAGGCATGCATCAATGTAAAGCAATTTAGCTCGATGAGAGACATGCAATTCAGTAAAATAAAACACTGCAATCTTCAATACCTTCTCAATATATACATATATATAATAAAATAGATGATACGTTTGAACCGATGAATTTTGTTCCCTGGTTGCCATCAAATTGGACTGGTGATTGCAACGAATGCACCATTTATCGTACCATTAGAATTGTGGAACTTTTCATTCCTTCAAAGATCTTCACCCAACGTGACCTTGTCATGTGAATTTTAATGGAGTTAGACGAGGTTATGGTTGGTTAAGGTCAGGGGTTAGCACTAAAACCACGTTAGCTAAGGATGGTTAGAGTAGACAAGGCCACGTTAAGCTAGGTCAAAGGGAACTAAAAAGATTTGGTCTCATTTCAAGCTTCCTTTATTTGTATATATTGAGGTAAGGTATCAGTTTAATCAGACGACTTTTGCTTGATAGTATTCATGTCCTTGTATATTAATTCCACATTTAGACAGCAATTTAATAACGTTAATATCTGAGATAGTAATAGGCTCAACAAAAGAAACAGGCTCACGTGAGGCAGTTAGCTGTTTAATAAAGGGGGGAAAAAATCCGAAGTCCTCTAAAGCAACCAGATCCTGACTATCCTAACAAGCCTGAGAGTTCAGAGTTCTACACTTCAAGATGTCCCTACTGACCCCACAGGTGCCTTTTAACTATGGGTTAGAGTTGACGGGCCACTAGGAGTTTCTCCCCCTCGGTCCGGGCTGACCTCACTAGAACTCCCCTTTTCACGGAAGTGTCCGGAGCACACCCTGTATCAGCAAATTAAACATTGGTATAAATTTCCATTCCTACATTTCCTGTCACTATATAGAATATGACCCTGACAGGAAGAATTGAGTCAATTGATTTTTGCCATAAATAAAAATATACATATAAATGCTTCCAATATGAATTTAAATAATGCATTAGTGTCCTGTAGGAGTTGGATGGCATGAGAGGGCGAAAGAGAGCCAGGGGACGACCGGGAATTGAACTCCGGCCTCCTGATTGCCGGTCAGTGGTAACACTACACCACCGATCCCGGGGCATTTAATCGGACCTCTTAATGCCATCCCTCACACCACATTTACTTTAAATGCATAGAAGGTCAACTATTCGCATTAGATTTTGTCTTACAAGTGAAATGGAGAGAGCCATGACTCAGTGATGACTTTTAGAAACCGATAAATATTCAACATTGAAGATAATAGAATTCAATTAACCTGAACTTGGTGCCTCCGAGGAGAACTGCTCTGCAAGGATTTCCGGTAAGCTTGGTGATGCTGGGCGGTTATGCGATGGAGAAGGGGTCTTCAAGGCCCTCTCATTCACCAAACACCTGGGATGGAAATTATGAATTTACTTTGGTTGCTTTAAGAGAAACTCATCCATGAACAGATGAAAAAAGGAACGTGATCTCTTACCAAATTTACCTTTAGAAAAGTTCCCTCCATCTTGAAGGGGAGTGGTGGGGACACCATTGCCGAATCTGGGCTGCTGATCATCATGGCTTCCCAGAAAACCACAGACCCACCCCAAGGAAGGACATCATCTACGGCCACTCAGTTGTCCCCACTTGGGTGAGGAGCCCATGGAGACTGGTTACGGGCTGTGGGAGCGGTCTATGGAGCCGCTAGAGCTGGAGCAAATAAAGAAAAAAACTATGCCAAAACAGAGGTCGTGCGCATTCCCGCGCTTGGCAACAGTAAGGAAACCAGGAATATGAAATATTCAGTATCTGGAAATTTGATTGGATGTGCCGCACACACCTCAAAATAAGTTTGCCTACACGCCTGCAAATTTTCATCAGTATCGCCTGCCAACAATCGGACTGTAAGCTCAGCAAAAGTAATTTTAAGACCATCCAGTAATTACTTTCTAAAGAGATTGCAATACCTATTTCCTTTTCGTCGCTTCTCCTGCCGGCATTCAACTACGGAATGCCGAAAACTAATTCCGAAAGTCCCCGCTACCGCTTTTTTTTCAATTCGATTGCAGGGAAAATTAAAGGGCTGTCCTGAAATTCAAATGCTGCGAAATTGGTTCGATGCTCGACAGTGCAAATGGTCTTCACGTGGACCAACTCAAATTAGGATTCGCAGCGTATGGCATTCCTTTGTCCCTTCCCGTAATCAATTACGCATTGCAACAACGAAAGGTAGACGGGCTATTATGGCAGAGATGTGTCTACGTTACACAGCTGGGAAGAACATATTTCATACCATCGATAGGCCGACGTGTAGGAGAAGCGGGTTGAGGCTCGATGAGTGCACACGGAAGGCAATTCCAGAATGAAAGGAAAAGACGGTGGAGTTCCCTCCTCCACCCCCGTCCCGCCCCGCGTGCATGGCCTTCACTGTCACTTTTCCTCTGACCTCCCCTCCGTCCGAATCAAAGGGAAATCTGCCGTCGACGTGGTGTCGCGGCATTCCCCCTCGGAGAATTCGTTTCCAGACGGAAAAAAAATTCTCGGAATATACCGCTTTCCTTTCCTTCTTTTTCCGGACTGCACGTCTGCTTATCCCTTCCTTTGCAAAAGATAAAAATATTTTCTTTCGAGAGGGTGTCAGACGATGAACGCATAGTCCCATGAGAGAGATGGAAAAGGGGTCTGCGACTTCATTAACTTGATTGCGCTAATTTACATATTGCTACATAAAAATCAATTTAAAAAACGTCTATCGTTGGTCAAAAGAATGGTAACGAGTTCCATTCGAAGTAATTTTTTTTCGAATGGAGGACCTCCGGAACTGACTAATAACGCCATCGAACACGTCAGCCTCTCCATTCCCAGTTTGCATGCATTTAATTACCCATCGTGATTAACTTTCAGTTGGTTGCGGGAACCCGATTCGTTGACTATTTTTTTCATGTTCAGGGGAATCTCGCGTCGAATGGAATGGAAATGGAAACAGGAATGAAAACAGCCGTGGTTTCAGAATTGTCTGGGGGAGGGCTCCTCTGGGCCGACGTCCTTCGTGCCGTAATTGGGAGTTATTTCCGATTCAGCGTGGGATTTAACGAAAGCCATTCTTTGGCCGATTCCCCAGCATTGACTGATGCATCACGATGCCTTTCTCTTCGGAAGAACCTTCACCGATATCGACCCATGTAAATGGTCCAGTCGTTATCGAAAGCTGTTTTATTCCTCGTGCCGAACAAAACTGGACAGATTAGAATGAAATTTTTGATGGTCTTGGGAATCGTCGAGAGGCTCCGGAAGATACGCACAAGATCAAGAATACTTCCGTCAATCGGATTCCCCCAGGGCAGAGGTGTCAAATCGGTTGGCTGAGCCGTGTTCCTTTTCCTGGAGATGCCTGCGGACCGCACCCTTAATTTTTCACCAAAATTTTTGCTGACAGTCAATCCAAGGGGAAATTTCTGCCCTGAAGAAAAAAAACAGTACCTTTCAGCTTGGGGTGATGCGTTTCTCACCCAGTGAACCCGCACGACCGAGACCGTCAATCGCGACGGAGGTCACAAATCAGCTGTTTGCGTAGAGGCTAGCCTGTTTCCCGCCTTGGAGTGGAAGAGGGAAATCATCGCAGGGGGACGCGTCCCAAGGTCAGACATCCCTTCTCGCCTCGATTATTAAGGTCGACTGTCTGCCTTGCAGCCATCCAGAGAACCTTCCTCCATCGGTTCTCCTGTCTGCTTTTCCTTGGGTTTCCACTCTAGTTAAACGCGACCACCTCTCGTCTATTTCCCGGGCGAAAGTGAACCGCCCCGTCTCCCTTTCGCTTCAGACGATATCCTTCGTCGATTGGAAATCATCACTACGTCCCAAGGCCGGACACTCGAAAGTTAACCAACGCAATGAACACAGGAAAGGGTTCTTTGTCAAATCTGCGAACGATCAATGTCTCAATTTTGACTTCAGAGGGGTGTGGGTATTCATCAATGGAATTCAAGTTGATAATATTTAAAAAATTGGCCGGAAAAAAAAATTCTGGGAACAACTAGTTTATTTCTGAATCTGACATTCTTTGGGTTTGCAGAGGATTTCGATTACAGTCACTTTTGAACTTTTAGGAGGAATCGTCCGAGAGGGACGAATCTTGGCGAAGCGTGTAGACATGAAGTTGCTGTTGCACCATCCATAGGCATCGTTTCGGCGGTCTCGCGGAAATGACCCCTCCGGGGCCCGAAATGGCGAGGTTACAAAGGCGGGGGAAAAGAAAGAAAAACCTACAGGCAATCCGGACTACTGACGAGTTGCTGAGAGATTGGGGCTAGCGAACTGTCTCGTAAAGAGAATGAGGCTAATATCAAGGTTCTGCATGGAAGCATGCTGGAGATATAAGTCGTTGAAGAGACCCATCGAAATCGTGACCTCAGAACGGCTGTGTTTCCTTCTTTTCTTCTCGTCTAGACATGAATTCCTTGAGGGGAGATGCTCACCCTTAACCCATCGCATCAATGAAGAAACTTCCATTTCCTGTCTGTCCTCTCTTTTCTACTCAGACGACTGCTTGTGAAGGAGCAGGAGGGAGTCAGCTGATTATTTCATAACACTCCACTCCCCCCAGACAATTGGGAAGCTTTCTCTCCCAATCGAAGCGCTCTGAATTAATCTGGGTCGGTATCATCAGGCCTAACTCAATATCATTCTCTGCTCATATTAAAGAATTTCCCGAGTTCCGTATTTTGTCGAGCAGTATATACAAGGATACAAGGAGTGGAGCCAAGCAGGGGCGAACGAAGCTCCGATTCCCCCACCAACCTTCTTTCCCTTCCCCTCCCTTCCTTTCGTCCGCCCCCAGGCACCAAGAGCAGGAATCGGCCAAAATGCAGCCAGTTCCTTAGACCGAGCGTCAAGTGAACACCCACCTCCTCAGCGCTGCCTCGAGCATCCTATCCAGCCGGCATATCGAGCAGCCTCCCTGATCTTTCACCTTCTGTTTCTCTGCCGTCTATCCCTCTCTTCTTTATCGAACAGTCATGAAATAAGGAAGAGCTAAAATCATTAATAGGAACCACTCTGTCTCTGTCGTTGCTACTGCATTGACTTCCTTACTTTTTGGCTTCTTCACAACTTATCACCTAAAAGGAAAAAGATATCTGTGTCTTCGTGTCCCCTGTTCTCCCACTTTCCTTTTCTAGCTCTTTATCTGCCTTTCTTCCTGTGTCGTTTTGTTTTCTCTTTCTAATAATCTGAAAGTAATGCTCTACTCCGCTTTCAACCTAGGATTTCACTCATTTACTAGCGACCGTATTAATGAATTTTAACATTTTCATTATCCTACCAAGGTTTCAAACTCTTTCCACAAAGGGACTCGGGATCATGAGAGAAAACGGATCCACGTCGGAGGTGGTCGGAGATCCATTTCCTGCCAGGTTGGATTCATTGAAAGCGTGATTTGGCCGTCAGTGATATTGATGGCATTTAGCGGGGGGAGATCGAGTATGTTCTCGCATTAAGTTGCACCATTTCGCCCTAGCACAGTAGTATGGGGAAAATGCCATGGGGGCTGTTGCCCCGGGCCTCACTTTCCAGGGTGCCCTCGAAGAAAATTAAGCGCGTTAAGTATTTGCGTAAAGTAGCAAGGGGGTGGAACAAGGATTTACTTGCCCTTGGCCTCGTAACTTCTTGATACGGCCCTGCATTCACCCTTTCACTAGTGGCGGATCCAGAAGAGGGGGGGGGGGGGGGGGGGGGGGCCCCCCCCCCCCCGG